>CAWUFW010001142.1:2387500-2392500 GCA_963921515.1 Calotriton arnoldi
AGGGAAGATCTTTTCAGGTGTTCGAGGGGTGAGGCCATCTCTAAATCCTGGCCCTCCAATGTGGAGTCCCTCAGGGTTCTTCCCTGAGTCCCACACTCTTTAACGCCTACATGTCCCCCTGGCGGAAATTGTTCTCCCCTACGGGGTGCACATTGTGACTTATGCCGATGATACCCAACTAGTTGTTGCACTTAACCACTCAGATAGGGCCTCCACCTCCCTATGTATCTGCCTTGAAGAAGTAGCCAGGTGGATGAAAGATTCTTATCTAAAATTGAATGGGGACAAAACCGAGCTTATGCTCCTTGGTAACCCCTCTCTTTTCAAGGCAGACATGTGGCCAGCATCGATGGGCATGGCACCTGTCCCTAAGTCAGAAATTAAAAGCCTGGGCTTCTGGCTGGACTCTGATCTCAGCTTTAAAGTCCAGGCCAGAAAGGTGGTGGCCTCTTGCTTTGGCACCTTAAGGATGCTCCGTAAAGTGCTCCCTTTGCTCCCCCTTTCAGGCAAGAAAGCTCATGGTCCAGGCACTTATTCTTTCACGCCTGGACTACGGCAACGCCGTATACCTTGGAGCCCCAAGTTCGGTCCTCGTCAAACTGCAAACAGTGCAGAACTGCGCTGCAAGAATCCTCATGGGGACTCAGAACCGGCAGTCGGCCAAACCGGATATGAAGGCTCTCCACTGGCTCCCCATCCGGGAGAGAGTCCATTTTAAGGCCTTATGCATTACCCACAAACTTATAGGAGGAAAAGGACCAGAGATCATTTCCTCCTTGGTCAAGCCCTATCGAGCTAACAGGCGACTACGATCAGATGAGCAACACCTGGCAGTCGTCCCCGAATTCAGAGAGCTAGAAGCGGTGGTCGGCTTTTTCATACAATGCTGCCAAACTTTGGAACTCTCTTCCTCTTCAGCTACGTGGGGAACTTAATCACCTTGTCTTCCGCAAACTGCTGAAAACATGGCTCTTCCCTAAATGATTCTGTGAAGCTTCAGTTATCCTCCAGCGCTGGGATGCCTATGGGTAGCTATGCGCTTTATAAATGCTGCTTCATTCATTCATTCATTCATATTCATACCGGAGGTTTTGAGATCTCTCTCTCTCTCTCTATATATATATCTCTCTCTATATATATATCTCTCTCTATTATCTACTGGCGGTCGCCAGTAGATAGTTATAGTTAAAACCTATTATCCATAGGAAATCCGCGACATTCTATTTGAAATAACGTTGGCGCCGGTTAACGAATCTTCGCGAAAGTTTCCAACTTGTTGGGGCGCTCCGGTCCGCTCCTATCCTGAAAGTCTCGGGGTGATACGTCAAGCGGGGGCCGAGAAAAAAGGGGGGTCCCAAAACGTGTTTTCCCCATTCATTTTTCCATAGGAACCTTTAGTCGCAGCTACAGCCCGAACTGCTGAACGGAATTACACCAAATTTGGCAAAGAGGTAGCCCTTGGTTCAGTGTCGTGCCTTTTGCTTAAATGGTGTAAATCCGTTCAGTAGTTCCTGAGAAAATCAAAAGTAAAGTCACATATATATCTGGGCGGAGCCTAACCACACATGTCATCGTGAGATCTGATTGGCTGTCAGCACTTCATCCTGGAATTTCTGGCAGCCATCTTGGGACCAATATAAATGATAGTACCTCATTGAAATGCATTGTAGTGAATAGAAGATTTTGAGGGTCACCAAAAGGAGAACTATAAAGGGTGATAACAGGCTTTAGTTACATTAGAATTTATTTGTTGACGGTACCATACTAATTTTAGGAATTGTGGTGTATTCCAAGGTGATTTTACCATGTGAAAAACCTTCTGCTGGGATATCATGAATCATGTTTGAGAGAACACTATTTTCTCATGCTTGTCCCATGGAGGTTTGGAAGGTGCTCCAGAAGCTAAAATGAGAGCATATTTTCTGTAAATTCACATTATCTTTCTCACTCATGTGAGAATGAAGTCTGACATTCTCAGTAAAACATGTACATCCAACAAGGGCAGAGACTGTCAGTTGATTCCTTTGTGTTCTACTGCAGCTTCCCAGAGTGTTCTAAAGAACAACTAGAGTGCTAACAGCCTTACTTATGACAAAAGTATGGCACACCTGAAGCCATCTTGATTGGAATAAACTGGTAACACTTAAAACATTTAATTTAAAAAGGAACAAAATGATGGGGTTCATTTTGTCATAGAAATTATGGTTAGTGCTGTAGAAAGAAAAATTAGGACATATTTCAAGTGTGATCTCAAATATCTTCCTGTTATATTTCAACAGGAGCAGCCTGCCAGTTGATGCCTTTGTGTTCTACTGCAGCTTCCCAGAGTGTTCTAAAGAACAACTAGAGCGCTAACAGCCTTACTTATGACAAAAGTATGGCACACCTGAAGCCATCTTGATTGGAATAAACCGGTAACACTAAAAACATTTAATTTAAAAAGGAACAAAATGAGGGGTTCTTTTTTAAATAGAAATTATGGTTAGTGCTGCAGAAAGAAAAATTAGGGCATGTTTTAAGTGAGATCTCAAATCCTCTTCTATTTCATTAGAAAATTCTGACATGCAGACTGAAACAATCACTTTCAATACCAGCAGCAGACTACCAGTTAACTCCTGGTGAGCAGTAGCTTTACTCCAGTGATCTAATGAGCAACTAGAGTGCTAACATTCTGAATTTATGGCAGATGTGAGACACATCTGAATGCCTTCTTGATGGAATCAAAGTAAAAACTGAAAGCATTTCCTACTGAGGAGACTGCAGTAAATGAAGAGATTAGGAAACTTCATAACAAAGAAGTCTTCCAAGATGGCCACCAGTGAAAAAAGAGCCCAAATGTAGCACAAATATTACCCAGATGTAGCCCACATATAGCCCAATGACAAAAGTGTGCAAAACACTTTTTATTTTTAGTTTTTTTGCAGTTTTATGTAGTGCAGACTGGTCAGGTATTGGAGCATTGCATCTTAAAACATGACCCCCCTACACTACAAAAACACCACTGCACTATCCTAAACCCTAAAACACTACCCCCAGCACGACCCCCTACACTACCCAAACACCACTGCACTAACCTAAATCCTAAAACACTACCACCAGCACAACCCCCTACACTACCCAAACACCACTGAACTACCCTAAAACATGACCCCTACACTACACAAACACCACTGCACTACCCTAAACCCTAAAACACTACCCCCAGCACGACCCCCTACACTACACAAGCACCACTGCACTACCCTAAACCCTAGAACACTACCCCCAGCACGACCCCCTACACTACCCAAACACCACTGCACTACCCTAAATCCTAAAACACTACCCCCAGCATGACCCCCTACACTACCCAAACACCACTGCACTACCCTAAAACATGACCCCTACACTACACAAACACCACTGCACTACCCTAAACCCTAAAACACTACCCCCAGCACGACCCCCTACACTACACAAGCACCACTGCACTACCCTAAACCCTAAAACACTACCCCCAGCACGACCCCCTACACTACACAAGCACCACTGCACTACCCTAAACCCTAAAACACTACCCCCAGCACGACCCTCTACACTACCCAAACACCACTGCACTAACCTAAATCCTAAAACACTACCCCCAGCATGACCCCTACACTACCCAAACACCACTGCACTACCCTAAAACATGACCCCTACACTACACAAACACCACTGCACTACCCTAAACCCTAAAACACTACCCCCAGCACGACCCCTACACTACACAAGCACCACTGCACTACCCTAAACCCTAAAACACTACCCCCAGCACGACCCCTACACTGCCCGAACACCACTGCACTGCCCTAAACCCTGAAACACCACCCCCTTCACGACCCCCTACACTGCCCGAACACCACTGCACTGCCCTAAACCCTGAAACATCACCCCCAGCACAACCCCCTACACTGCCTGAGCACCATTGCTCTGCCCTAAACCCTGAAACACCAGCCCCAGCACGACCCCCTACACTGCCCGAACACCACTGCACTGCCCTAAACCTTGAAACACCAGCCCCAGCACGACCCCCTACACTGCCCGAACACCACTGCACTGCCCTAAAGCCTGAAACACCAGCCCCAGCAAGACCCCCTACACTGCCCGAACACCACTGCACTGCCCTAAACCCTGAAACACCAGCCCCAGCACGACCCCTACACTGCCCGAACACCACTGCACTGCCCTAAACCCTGAAACACCAGCCCCAGCACCACCCCCTACACTGCCCGAACACCACTGCACTGCCCTAAACCCTGAAACACCAGCCCCAGCACCACCCCCTACAATGCCCGAACACCACTGTACTGCCCTAAACCCTGAAACACCACCCCTGCACCGCCCCTACACTGCCCGAACACCACTGCACTGCCCTAAACCCTGAAACACCACCCCCAGCATGACCCCCTTTACTGCTCCGAACACCACTGCACTGCCCCAAACCCTGAACCACCCCCAGCATGACCCCTACACTGCCCGAACACCACTGCCCTAAACCCTAAAACACCACCCCTGCATGACCCCCTACACTGCCCGAACACCACTGCACTGCCCTAAACCCTGAAACACCACCCCTGCACGACCCCCTACACTGCCTGAACACCACTGCACTGCCCTAAACCCTGAAACACCACCCCCTGCACCGCCCCCTACACTGCCCGAACACCACTGCACTGCCCTAAACCCTGAAACACCACCCCCAGCATGACCCCTTTACTGCTCGAACACCACTGCACTGCCCCAAACCCTGAAACACCACCCCAGCATGACCCCCTACACTGCCCGAACACCACTGCCCTAAACCCTAAAACACCACCCCTGCATGACCCCCTACACTGCCCGAACACCACTGCACTAAACCCTGAAACACCACCCCTGCACGACCCCCTACACTGCCTGAACACCACTGCACTGCCCTAAACCCTGAAACACCACCCCCAGCACGACCCCTACACTGCCCGAACACCACTGCACTACCC
>CAWUFW010001142.1:2400000-2542500 GCA_963921515.1 Calotriton arnoldi
CTTGAGAACTTGTCGGCAGAATTAGCCAAAACACAGCCTAGCTGAGACCACGTTTGTTACTAACTTTTTTGATATGTCCACCTAATATGAGCGCGGTTGGCGGGGAGACGCCATCGGCCACAACTCATTCCCCACTGAAACATTTTTCTGATCATCCATGGATGACGGACTAAGATGCACTTCGTTTTTTTCTTTTTTCAATTTTATTTTTGTTTTTCGTTAGCAGATTTTTATAGATGTATATTTGGGGATATTTTTTGGGGGTATGGGGTTCCTTGTCCACCCCTTTTCCTTGGTAGCAGGGGTTCACGCCGACAAGTAGTCAGGGGCCCTCGCAGGTTTATGGCTCTCACGGCTTCAGTCCCCAGATCTCATTCACGCTCCTAGTTCTTTTACTTACTGGAATGGGTCCCACCACTCTTAAAATACTCACCCTAAATGTGAGGGGTCTTAATAACCCCGTGAAGCGCAAAGCCGTTCTATCGTGCTTAGAGCATACCGAAGCAGACATATGCCTGCTTCAGGAAACACACCTGTTAGACAGGGACTGCTATCGCCTCAAATCTCGCAGGTTCCCGACCCAATTGTTTTCATCAGGCCCCACCAAATCAGCCGGAGTGGCCATATTAGTTGCCCAGAGGTTCAAAGGGGAGGTCCTTCATAAGGAAGCCGAAATTAAGGGCAGACTCTTGATTTACCGGTTTGCACTCGGAGGCTTCACACTCACTATAGGTTCAGTTTACGCCCCAACGAGGGACAGGAAAAGTTTCTACACACAGTTCTTACTGAAGCAACGGCCACCACGGACCGCGAGATCCTCCTGGGAGGCGATCTGAATTTGGTTTTCGACAATGTCGCAGACAGGTCATGTCAGCACTTTACTCAGACGGGAGCACTGTCGGCAGAAGGTTTGGCGCGCCTCCACGATCTAGGCCTCACAGACTTGTGGCGATGCTTTCATCCCCAAAGTCGTGAATACTCTTATTATTCTAATGCGCACAAGACATACGCTAGATTAGACTACCTGTTGGCGACCGCATCCATACGCACATTAACCACGGGAGTGGAGATAGGGGTTGCCTCTCTTTCCGATCACGCACCCGTCACAGTAACCTTCGCGCTTCCCCCAATGCAACGTCCATCTCGTGTGTGGCTACTCCGGGATACACTCTTGCACCGCCCTGCCGTGGTGGACCAAGTACAGGGCGCCATCAAAGATTTCCTCTCTCACAACGCTAACGATGATACCACTCTGGCCACGCAATGGGCAGCACTGAAGGCAGTGATAAGAGGGGAACTGATAGCCATCTCGGCGGCGGAGAATGCGGAGCGTAGACGCAAAAGAGAGGATCTTGCCCAAAAAACCAAAGAGCTAGAGCAGATGCACCGGCGGACTGGGGCACCACGGGTTTGGCGCCAGCTGAGGGCTACTCGGCAGCAACTCGCTGCGTTAGATCAAGACAGGGCAGAGTTTGCGGCCCTTCGGCTGCGACACGCTTACTACACTGGAGGAGACAAATGTGGCCGCCTCCTCGCCCATAAATTGCGCGAAACTCGGCAGAAACAGGGGGTCCGGGAGCTTCAGCGGGGGGATGGCGGGCGAATCACTGAGGACGCAGAGATTGCCGAAACGTTTCGGGATTTTTATGCCCGTCTCTATGCCTATTCGCCATTGTCTACCGCGGAGAGTGCTGCCTTTTTCGAATCTGTTGACTTGCCAGCGTTGACCAAGGCCCAGGCTGATCATTTAGATGGGGACATTCGATTAGAGGAGGTAATAGCGGCCATCTCACGCCTTAAACTTGCTAAAGCCCCTGGGCCGGATGGCTTTTCGGCCATATTTTACAAGACCTTTTGTGCACTGGTGGCCCCGCTTCTCACGAAACTCTTTAACTCATTCGCCGAACCTGGAGCGATCCCGGGGGATATGCTCGAGGCTTCTATAGCGGTTATTCCAAAACCTGGGAAGGATAGGACCAAGTGCGGAGCCTATCGTCCCATATCCCTCCTCAACATAGATCTTAAATTATACACAGGGATACTGGCAGGGCGCCTCGCGCCACATATGCCCGGCCTCATTGATCCTGACCAAGCGGGATTTATCCCCCAGCGCCAAACCAGCGATAATACCCACCGGGCCCTCCACCTCATTGAGAAAGCCTCGCGAACACAAGGGGAATACATGATGCTCACTGTTGATGCCGAGAAGGCATTCGACCGGGTCCACTGGCCATTCCTGGAGCGGGTCCTCGAGCGGGCAGGGCTAGGGGAGAAATTTCGCACATACATCCTGAACTGCTATAAGTTCCCAACGGCCACAGTTCGTGTTAACGGTCATGTATCTACTCGCTTCCCCATAGAGAGAGGGACGAGGCAGGGGTGCCCCTTGTCTCCCCTTCTTTCGCGTTTATATGGAGCCTCTGGCTCATCGTCTCCGACACACCCCTGCGATCACCGGGATTAAATTGGAGGCTACACCCATACGGTTAGTCTGTACGCTGATGATGTCCTCATCTCATTGTCAAACCCCGCCCTCGCATTACCTGCGTGCCTCGCAGAGTTAGAGTCCTTCGCACGAGTTTCGGGGTTTAAGGTGAATATGGATAAGTCGATAGCGCTGGACCTCTCTCTGGCGCCCCCTACCCGTGCACAGCTACAGGGCCTACTTCCCCTTCAGTGGGCAGTGGACACGATCCCATATTTAGGAGTTCAACTGGCTCCCTCCCTGTCGGATACGGTTACCACCAACTACACACGGTTAAGGCAGAGGATACGTACGGAATTGAGCCATTGGAAGCACCACCCTCTCTCTTGGCTCGGTAAAATAGCTGCGGTCAAAATGACCATCTTACCTCAGATTTTATATTTGTTCCGGACTTTGCCTCTCCGACCTCCAAAGGGGTGGATACAACAGACCCAATCGGATCTGGCACAATTCATATGGAATGGCCGTAAGCCACTGATGAAGCAGACACTTGCGATGCTTCCACCAGAGAGATGGGGCCTTGGCATCCCCGATCTCCACCTCTATTTTCGAGCTGCCCAATTACGCCACTTGGTGGAATGGAATCGGTTGGAGTCAGAGAAGCACTGGCTGTTCCAGGACCAGGCGGTTGCCGCCAGACCTCTGCAAGAAATTCCCTTCCTCCGAAAGAGGCACAGACCGCCCAATTTATACGCGTCTCACATTACGCGAGCTATCCTTGACACATGGGATCACACCAATGTCAAACACAACCTCACCACCTTCCCCTCGCCTCTCACCCCGCTGCTGAACAATCCTGATTTTCAGCCTGGTATGGACACCGCCGCTTTCGGGCGGTGGAGAACATCAGGGTGCCGCTCGCTTGGCCACCTATTTGACATCGACGGGATAATTCCATTCCAACGGCTCAAATTGGAATATGGGCTACCGGAAACTGAAAGGCTACGATACCTTCAAATTAGGCATTGGGCGTTACATACCCAGGTTAAACCAACCGCGGACAGACACCTTTCCACTTACGAGAGATGGCTTATTACCCGCACATCGGACAAGTTTTCTTTCTTGGTATGTAATGTTATGTTTTATATTATAAGATGTGTTCACAACGATTTGATCACTCGATTGAACCATATGTTGCATATGTCCTTGCAGCACAGGAATGGTTCGTGTATCGCCGAACATATTGAATGTTGAAAATTTCAATAAAAAGATTTAAACCATAAAAGTCTAAATTGTTGTATGGAGCTCAGAGGGAAGGAAAATAACGTAAGGAAGGAATGAAGAGGGGTGGAGAAGGGTAGACCTTGAAACAAGGAATCCTGCACTGTGGTGTTGGTATTTATGCTTCACTAAATTGTTTGCTCATGGTCAAATCATGTCCTTCCTATGACTTTGTCCCCTTAATTGACCTTATATGATAAAGCGGGGTGAGCCACTGAAGACTCGAGACAAGCTAAAGCCAAATACCTGGCCCAGCTCAAGGTTCTCTTGGATCGTCGAGCCCATAACTAGTCTACTGTTCACATAGCTTCTTTCTGGCTCCCACGCTCTAGCCTCATATGCAAGAATTAAAGGCAAAACATTAGGTTTTGATGTGAAATGAGAGCGAGAAAGAGATACCAATCTAGTGAATGAATTGTACAACGTGAAACCAGAAAACCTGGGATGAATCCCAGCTTCCAAACTTGACCAAATTGTGTGATCCTAGGCAATTATTTTTACTTCACTTTGTCTCCTTTTATTTCATTCTCACATATGAGAGCAAGCATACACGGGTTCAGTATATATGCTGTACAAAGACTTCTCTTGTATTTGATTTAAGATACTATAGTGTTGTTCCCTTTACAAAAACTAGGGCACATAGAGGGTGTGCATGATTACTGATGTGCCTCTTCCTTCACTAACGTAACTGTCGTCCGAAATTGGGGAGGGCATGAATGTTTCTGACTTCATGTTTCAAAACTATCACTTCTAATAAATGCCATGTAAGCAGTGATAATCTGATATACGAAAGTGAAACACTTGCACGTCACAGAAATAGACTTTTTAGAATTTTGCAAAAGACTCATTTTTACGTTTGTTGCAGAGGTCTTTAAAAACGAAGGTGTTCATAAAGATAAATGGTGCAGGACACCTTCTGTGCTTCTTTCCTTTGCATCAGTTATTTTGTAACTAAATGCTTGCCCATTTCTTTAGCAACTTTCTGAATATTAGTGCTCAGTTATGTAAACAGTCCACAGCTGATGTTCATCAAAGGGCCGCATGTAAAGTCAGACGGACCTGGGCCGTACAATGGCTACCCATGCACTGCAGCTACTACAGCAAATCAAGATAAAATCCATGCTAATATCACAATCATGTCTTTTTGAAGCATTTTGGAAAGTGGGAGGACAATTTCTTACATGTACAGCATGTTTCGGTTGTCACATGTATCAAGTTACTCAACATACTGCAATACACAGAAGCCAGAGAAATCCTCATTAGGAATCTCACCAACGAAGGTTAGCTAGCCTGCGAGCTCAAAATTAAAATAACTGCTTATAGAGATCATCAGACACAATGAGACCCTCTAAGAGAAACCGAGATGAAAAGATACGGCCCTATTTTTAGGGGACTAAGAAACAAGTTGACACGGAATACTATAAGCGCACACATTAAAAAAGCTCTACATGTACTTAGCACTGACAGAGGACTAGAAAATGCCACAAACCAGTAAAGCAACTTTATATTTTATTCAGAGAGCCTGTGAAAAGGTATGTGCTAGATTTCATCGTGTGGCCTACATTATGAATATTCCCGCAAGATTAGGGTTTTCAATTGACGGATTCAATCATGATGCATATTTTGCCACAGTGCATTATTTAGGACTAGGAGCACGAGAGATTGCTCTCCTCTCCATCTGCTCCCGGGAACAGATGTCAAAACATGCAGCATTTTAAATGCCTGCATGTGTCCTTTACATGACTGCAGTAGAAACGATTGTGGCTATATTTTTATATTTTACTGCTGTAGAAATTGTTTGCAATATTTTTAAAGCCAGAAAGAGCAAGGATAAGATGCACGCAGAGATTCAAATTCAATTAATGGAAAAAAAATGAGGGGGCACACAAAAAAAAAAAAATACAGGCCATCGTTTAGACAGAACCCAGCTAACATCCCAACCCTAATTGTATGAGGAGAAAATCAACTCGCAAAGAGTGTATAAGACACGAAAGCACATCCTCTTCTAAACTCAGGACACACCTAAGGACTGTATGTGAACAAAACTCAGCCATGAATCTCATTAGACCAATGAGTTTTTGATTGTCCGCCAATCATAAATAAACGCCAATCACATTCTCATTTAGTGAACTAGGGCATCGCAAAGCTAAATATGTAGCTGGTAAAACACACGAGGCCTTAGGCTGTTTGGCTATGATTCAATACACAGAAATAGAGGTGGAACCATTAACAGACAACCACATACACAGTCAGATTTGGAACGTAATTTGTTCAAGCCTTAGAAATATTACTTTAATGGGACACAATCTATTTGACAATCACGCAATCTATTTGACAATCAGCAACTAGGCTTCTTGAGACACCAATTTCTCTTCTAAGTGAAAAATAAGAGGTATCACAGGAAAATGGTCCCAGCCCCTCCCTTTGAAAACACACGGCTGCAAGGTGCCATCTCAATAGGTGTTTAGTTTTACTAGTAGTGACCTGTCTAGTATTATTTCGATAGATTCAAGTTCATCACATGATCGACCTAATGCTCACTGTGTGGAAAACATTATGCATGTAGATTTGGCACTGCACTGTTGAGACTATCCAGATAACAAAAACGTATTTCTAACTACACAACAGAAATGGGATCCAGGAATAGATAGCCGCAACAGAGTATATTTGTTTTCATTCATCATGCTTTAGTACCAAAACAAGTGACATTTCCTCTCTACTAACAGCGCATCTCCAAAAACTAAATAAAACTCCTGTCTGTGTTAGAAAGGAATGGTACACCTCTCAAAACAAGCATAGGCAAATGGACTCGCCTATGGGCGAGTTATTGGCTTTGCTAATCAGGTGGGAGTGGACAACAAGAGGCTGTGGGTGGCCTTGGGGGTGGGGCCCCCACGGCCTAATAAGGCTTGGGAGGGGGTTCACACAGCCCCCCTCCCCTTTAATTAAGAAAAAAAGGCCACGGGGGATGGGGTCCCAACAGCCTCATACGGCTCGGGGAGGGAGCCACGTGCCCCTCCTGCCCTTTAAAATAAATAAGCCCTGTGGGATGGGATTCCCAGGGTCTAATCAGGCTCTTTGAGGGGGAGGGAATGCGGGAAGCGAAACAGATCAAAAGATTGCTTCCACGCAGCAGGAGCATTTTTAGAGCTTTCACGAGCTGAGAGCAGACATTTTGTTTTCTCCCGCACGGCGGGAAATTCAAAAAATGCTCCCGCAAAGTGGGAGAAAACAGTTTTCCCTGCCTGCGCCGTGCAGGCAGGGAAACCGCTTTGTCCTGGGGGTGTTCTACCCGGGGCTTAGCTAGTGAGCCGGCTCGGAGAATGGGTCCTCGGGACATTCAGAGGCTCGGGGAGGAGGGCTGCGTGGCCCCCGAGCCTCATTAGGCCCTGGCGACCCCATCCCCCAGGGCCTTATTTATTTTAAAGAGGGGGGGCGGGGCCCGAGCCTCATTATGCCCTGGTGACCCCATCCCCCAGGGCCTTATTTATTTTAAATAAGAGGGGGGCCGTGTGGCCCTCCTCCACGAGCCTTTTTTAGGCCCTGGGGACCCATCCCCAAGGGCTGTTTATTTTCATTAAAGGGGAGGGGGGCCACATGCCTCCCCCCCCTCCCCGAGCTTTATTAGGCCCTGGGGCCCCCAGGGTCACTACTAAAATTAAAAGGTGAGGGAGCCACACGACCCACTTCCCCAAGTCGTTATTGTTCCCAGGGACCCCATTCCCAAGGGCCTGCATTTCTTAAAGGTGGGTGCCGTGGTGCCCACCCAGGACACCAACCATACATTCGTCTGGGAAGTCACAAGGGGAGCACCAGTAGCCCCCACGGCCCCAGTCAGCTCCCCGCATGCAGCATGAGTCGGCATAGCTCCCACTCGCCGGCAGCAATTACTAATGGTGCTTCCTCCGGGCAGGAGCAATATTTTGATGTTTTCCTGCTCGCATCAGTGTGGGCAGGGAAACAGATCAAAAGTCTGCTCCCAGACGGCGGGAGCAAACAGTTTTCCCTGCCAGCGCCGTGCAGGCAGGCAAACAGATATGCCCTGGGAGTGGGCTCCCCAGGATATAGCTAGTGAGCCAGCCCCCGAGGATGAGTCCTCGGGCCATTGATGGCTCAGGGAGGGGGATCGCATGGCTGGTCATCATTAACATTAATAAGGTATGGGGTTTATATCTGGGGTTTGACTCGACATCAATACTTAATAAAAGCATGTGAGGCCTTTTGAATGAGTGAGTGAACAAAAGAGGCATCTCAGTGCTAGGAATCAAAAGGAGGGTATGCCTAGAAAATGTATAAAAAAAGTGATTTTGAGAGCCATGTAGCAGTGGCGTGGCCACGCTGTCGACCGTAATTGCCACACGGCTGTGAAGCACCGGTGACGTTTGCCCGCATCAGATGGGTTTTCACACTCCTGACAACCCCGCCCCCAGCTTTGCCAGAGAAGCAGCCCGCAACCTTGCCCCACTGCAAGACTCTCTGAACTGGGTGGAGAGGCCTAGCCTGCCTCAGAGGCCTCGCGGTGACAGGGGCCGTGGGCGAGCCGGAGGCCGTGGGCCATCGAGCCCCGCTGGCCCTCCTCCCGTGCCCCCACGGCCTTCACCCTGCATAGCTTAATGCCTCCATTGACCCCCCCCCTCCATCCCCTGCCTCCCAGCTAACCGGCTGCGCCCCGATCCAGAGGTGAGCAGCCCCATTTTCCCCTTGTTTGCCTGGCATGTGGTCCATCGTGGTCTGGAGCCGAATGGCGCCACATCATTGCCTGCCTCGAACTGACCGTGCTGTTGGAAGCC
The DNA here is from genome assembly GCA_963921515.1 of Calotriton arnoldi. NCBI lineage: Eukaryota > Metazoa > Chordata > Amphibia > Caudata > Salamandridae > Calotriton > Calotriton arnoldi. Next base: position 2,408,497 of record CAWUFW010001142.1, read on the forward strand.
AGGTGACCGTATTCACCCATAATCCCGCCCTCACCACAAAGACTCCACCGATGCATCTGCAGGCGCAGTGTGGTTTGCTTCTGTTGCCGTCACCCTTCATCTGCCTTCCCAATTAGATCAACGCGGCTACTGAGGCCCTTGCTCACACCATTGTTGGCAGTCACGGCGGGGAGGCGCCCTGAGTGTGAGGCTTGCTCCCCCTTGACTTTTACATGTGGCCCCTGACTCTACCTTTCATTATGGCCGTGCTGCAGTTGCTTTGCTGAGATCCCACCCAGTTTTTATTGGTTGTGCTCCTTGCCTGGTACCCCCCCCTCTTTGGAGCTCGGACCCCTGGGGTGAGGCTGTAACTTTACCTCTGTGTTGGCCTGTGGTCCCTCAGATCTTGCCTACCGTCTGCCTTTCCCACTACATCCTTCACGGGTGGGGCCATTCCTTTGACGCCGCTCCCACTATTATTCTTTGGACATTGCTGGTACCCTGCGCTGGCTGGCTGGCCGACCTCCCCTCCCACTCACCTTTTCCATGTTAGATGACTTCTGGCCCTGACTTCGATTGCTGATCTTTTGCTGCCTCCTCGGACAAAACCACTGCATCCACATCATTTTTGCTTCATCCCTTTGCCATCGCCGCCACCGAGGTTCACCCCACACCTGTTCGCCTTGAGTCGTGGCCATGCCAAGGATGACTGGGCGGTCTGACTCTCTCTCTGATGCGGAAGATCGGCATAGTGCGATTCAGCCCACTTGACCCGCAAAGGAGGGGGGGGGGGTTTGATACTCTAGCTGCGCAACTGGTCCGCATGGGTGAGCGCTTGGAGCGCCATGGGACTTGTCTGGACGTGGCAAAGGAGAGTATCTCTGGCCTTGACGATGGTGGGACCTCCCCGAGTCAACACTTTGAGAAGACAGAGCGCATCCTGAAAGCGGTGGCTATAAAGAACGAGGACCTTGAAGCACGCTCACGCAGGAACAATATTTGCATAATGGGCATTGCGGAATCCATAGACATGGGGAGCCCTTGACCACTTTGTGGAGAAACTAAACTCTCTGAACTCTTCGGCACTCAACATTTCACGGCTAGATTCGTGGAAAGGGCTTACAGGTTGGTTGGTTGGTCCTCGCCCCCCTTCAGGGACTACCAACTCCGGCTCATCTGCTTAACTACAGAGACCACAATACTGTACTTCGCCTGGCCTACGAGCAGGACCCCCTGCAGTATCAGGACACCACGATTTCAATTTATCCCGACTTTACGCTGGCCATCCAGGAGGCGCAGAGGAAGTTCAGCGACGCAAAAGCCCTACTGCGCAAGCATGGATTCAAATATGGCATGTTGTATCCCGCAAGGCTACGAGTGATTATGGATGGCAAACCCCTATTCTTCGATACCCCAGCAGGTATATTTCATTTTGGCAGGCATTTAGGCTCTACTAAATCCACATCTTGTTCCACACCGGAGCGCTCCCCTCCAGACCTCCACGTGAATCGGGAGTATTCCACGCTGTACTCCTTGGGTTGTTTGTTTGTTTGTTGTTGGGGTATTGCTGAGATTCACTGGGTCTCTAATGCCTAGTCGCTGATCAGAATGGGCGTTCTCTCCCTGTGACTGGAACACTGTTAAGGTGACACGACCTCTTGAATATTCATACCCCTAATGTGTAATTTCAGGAAATGTTGGTCCTGCTCGGTCAAGTTGACGCAGACGTTTTCTTGGGCTGAGGACCTGAATTTAGTCTTTGACCTCTCACTGGACACTACTAGTATTCATTTCTGCGGCAAATCACGCTAGCTGTACGTCCTCCGTGATATTATTGATACACATGCTCTTAAAAATGCATGGCGTCTTTGCCATTACACTACACCGGGATACACTTTTTATTCTGATGGTCCTTCCCTGGTGCGGCTTTGTTGGACGCGGTTTTCTGTTCAGAACTTCGCGACTCCATCCTTGAATATTTTGAGTTTAATTTAGGCTCTGTTCATAGCCATGCTATATTATGGGATGCCTTCAAGGCATAGATCCATGGAATTTGCATTTTGAAATACGCGGGGCTCCTCTGTGACATCCGCAACAGTCTGGCGTGCATTGAGGCTGAACTCATCGCTATAGACAGGGCCGACTCCCAACATACCAATCCTCCCTCCCTTTATAGACGCTCAGCCTTTCTTTCAGATATTGAGGGCCTTACACCACTTATCTGGGTAAATACTTCAGGGCCTGCAGATATGGCGAGGGGAAACGAACCGACCGCATTTTAACCAGTCGTCTGTGCCCCAATCGAGGCCTGGTGTGCATCACCGAACTCCACTTGGATAGAGGCGTCCGTGTTACTGCCAACAAAGATATTCTCCGTGAATTAGTGTCATACTATACGTGTCTTTACATTTTGCGTTTGGATTCAGACGAGACGTCACGTTCGGCCTATTTTGAAGAGAGCTATAGTCTGGCTTACACCAGTGCAACACAAATTGCTGAGTCAGCCCTTTTACCAGTGATGAGATCTCCCAAGCCACTGATTCCCTTGACGATTCCAAAGCTCCTGGCCTTAATGGCCTCACTGGTGCCTTTTAAAAGGCATACAAGAGTATCCTCGTCTCTCACCAGCTAGACATGTATGCCGAGGCCCTCAATGCGAGGGTCCCCCTGTCCACTTGCGGAAGGCAGTTATCTGCGTAAACCTGGCAAGGACACATGCCATTGTGCCTTCTATAGGCAGCTCTTCTTGCTCAATTTTTACAATAAGATCCTTGCCAAAGCAGTAGCCAACATATTGTTCCTGCTACTTGACCAGATCATTTCCCCCATTCAAACCGGGTTCCTCCCTCACAGGTCTACTTCACTGAATCTGCGCGCAGTATTCTCCTTCCTGAATAGGGTCTCCCCAGATGTGCCCGCTGCCATCGCTCTTCTTGACGTGGAGAAGGCTTTTGATTCTTTAGAATGGCCATTTCTACATGCAACATTGCAGAGACTCTGTTTCCCTCGTGGTTGCTTCGCCCTCATCTCTTCTATATTCAGACCCGGTGGCCCGCATTCTAGTGAATGGCTCTCTTTCTGAACCTTTTCCCATCTCTAGAAGCACTAGGCAGGGGGGCCTCCTCTCACCGCTCCTACTCATCATAGCCATGAACCCTCTGATCCGCCACCGTCAAGAAAACCACATGCACTGTAGGCTACATTTTATTCCTGGCCCAATACTCATATCCATGTATGCAGATGACATTCTGCTGTTTATCCAGCATCCTTCGGACAATTTGGCCCCCACTGGTGAGAGAGATTATTCGCTTTGGTGGCCTCTCCGGTCTACATGTTAACTGGGCAAAATCAGCTTTTCCCCCTTACAGATGTCACTAGTTCTACTCCCTGTGAATATCATCTCAAATGGTGTGAAGACTTGACTAAATATTTGGGCAAAATTCTTCATAGGGACAAGGAACAGGTGGTTCGCCTCAACTACAGTTCTGCTGCTGATAGGCTCTCGTTCCAAAGTAAATGTTGGATTTGCCTTCCTTTATCCATGGCGGACAGGACTGCCATTATTAAAATGGTGGTCCTCCCCCGCTTTTTATATTTGTTTTTGAATATACCCATGCCGTTGACAAACTCATTTTTTCTCATGCTATGCAGTCTCCTTTTAAAACTGATTTGGGCAGGTCGCAGGCCCCGAATCGCTTGGAATATCTTTATTCTTTCCAATGACCAGGGTGGGTTTGCAGTTCCTGACTTCCAGACATACATACTTGTAGCTCAGGCCCAGTTTGCATTCCATTGGTACCATCCAGATGCCGGTCTACCTTCTGCCAAACCAGAGTTTGACTGGGGGTGTGCAACCTCCTTGGCAGCTCTACTGCCACAGGGCCTAAGGTTAGACCCTTTGGACACCCACACATTGTCTACCACGTGCTGGGCTGGTGAAAACCTTGTCTGATCCTGGGCTGTGACTTCTTGTACTCTCATGCACTTCCTCTTTCGCAAAATCCATGGCTGCCTCCAACACTTGAAAAACTCATCCTGCAAACACTGGCACGACACGACCTTCACTTGCTGGTACATTTATTCCCGGACGGCCATGTGCTTTCCCACTCGGGTAACACCAAATTCACTGTGGCCTAGTGGTGTAGATGTGAGGAGAAATAAAATGAGGCGAGGTGGTGCCACAAAATGAATTTTAATCTGCGAGCCCACTCGTCTCAATTAAAACCAAATAAGGAAGTCAGGTGCTGAGAACCTACCCCTCACTCTGCCTCCCAACGAGGCAGAGCGAGGGGTAGGTTTCCCAGCACCTGTTTTCCAGGAAAACTCATGACATTAACTTTAATAACGATCGTTGCTCTTCCTAATAATTGAGGAGGCGTGACTTGAACCCGAACTGGGTTGGTCCTATAATTTGAATAAATAAGGTACCTCACTGACAGGTCAGAGTGATTGGTTCATTTTCCATAACCAACCACCCGCGTAGATAGTTCATCACTATAGGTCCTGAAGAATTGCCGAGTGATCTTTACACATAAGGCGAGAAACATGTTGACCATGACTACCCACACATAGACATCTCCGACCATTACAATCGGCGGTGACTTCCTTATTTGGTTTTAATTGAGCCGAATGGGCTCACAGATTAAAATTCATTTTGTAGCACCACCTCGCCTCATTTTATTTCTCCTCACATCACCTCCCATCTACACCACTAGGCCCCTCACACGCACTTCACCTATACAGCTTGGGAAAAAGATCTCTGACAAAGAGCCCCTCATAGGGTGCCTGTCAGGCATTGCAGCGCCGGCCTGACGAGGAGCAAGCCCTGAGATGAAGCATGACACCCAAATGGGTGTGTGAGGGCCCCACTTCCCAAATTGGGAGACACCCACACTCCAATCCTGAGTAGGGGTGTTGACCAACCTAGCCTCCTTCTCACTCCTCCCCACCCTTCAGGAACTGCAGACTCCTTCGGTGCTACGTTGTGTTTATTGGGGCCTGTATGCTGGACCTACATGCACCCCTTCTCCCTCATTTGTATTTAATAAGTGAAGCATATGCCATGTTGCAGCCCTCCCCCCCCCCGCCAGACTGAGATATTTGGCTACCCCTCCGGACCTATTTGCTGGCCTTGCTGAGCTTGCCTTTTCCTTTGTTTCAATGCTCAAAGTTGATTGTGCCCTCCTGTGAGTTTACGAAGTGATGTGTCTTGTTTTTATTAGTATTTTTTTTCTTCTGAATATGCTAAATCCTCCAGTGTAACGTACCGATTTGGTGCCATTTGTTCCTTTTAAGCAACATTGCGTGTGATAAATCAAATGTTTTTTTTAAAAGCCATGTAGCAATATCCTCGATTGACAATGACCATCTAACAAAGACAACTCTGCAGTTGATTCAACAAATTGAGAATCGGAACTGAGAAGGCTCTATTCTCTGGATAAGCGCTGGCATGAAAAGCGAGACAGTGCTCCAGAATACAAGAGGTGAAAATCAGCTAACCTATGTCAGAAGAAGGATCAATAAGCAATTTGAAAGGGCATTAAACTGAATTTGCTGAGAAAGAAGAAGCCAATGCATGTGTGCATGCATGAGTTATTCGTATAAAGCAAACTTAGCCAACAAGGCACCAGAGTGCTGTACAAGGTAAACTGGTTATTGGATTATCACAAATAAAAAATAAAGGAAAGAACTCACTTGGTAATATGTGGGTTGCCTTTCAACCTTGCCACGCAGGAGGGGAATCACTATTTGTTTAAAAGGACTCTTACCTACTAGGGTTCCTAGTAGCATGCTTCATCATAGAGTCCTCACCCAGATACTGGTTGTATCTGGTGGGGCTCAACCATAAACTTCAAGAGATCTCTTGAGATTTCTTTTTCAGGGAAGGATCTATGTTTAAATTTGCTTGCAGGTATAAAAATGAACTGCTAGAAATCTGATTACAGTATCCTGTGGCAGGCTTAAAAACACAGAGTGATGACGTAGGAGTAATTAATTGGACTCCGACGTCTGCTAGGTCGACATATTTTAGCCAAGTCTATGAGCCTCAATGGCCTATTGACTTTCATCATGACCCATCTCTAGATCCCTTTGTAGGTAGCATTTCATGTACTACTTAGTGTTAGGCACTATTTGTGCAATCAACCCTATCATTGTGTTACACTCATTCAAACATGGAGTGCATACAAACACAACTGAGGGATTTCCTCAGTACACTCGGTCTGTGAGCCAAAGGAGAGACAAAATTACAAAGAGTCACACTCACATATATACATATGTACAAATACAGCTTGTGTTCAATGTTCTGTGAGACGCTGTGAACACTGCCCACAGGTGTGTACGGTGGTAACAAACACGTACATGTGCGGTCTCCAAACATTGGATGCAGTGTTCTTTAAAGTGATTTGATTAAGCTCACACAAATTTAATGCAAGCCTATCTGACATTCTTCATTGTCTGCAGTTCCTGAATCACTTAAGATAGAAGCCAAAGAAAATAGGTTTTGCCTAGTGAATTCTTGACCGAATTCCTGCTCCCTAAACAAGGTGTCGCAAATGTTGGGGCACACATTGAAATGATCTTTTTCAAAGCCTCATCTGGTAAGAACAAAACACTGCATTCATCTGTTCCCGCAAAAAAACAACTTTGCCAGGACTACATTTTTCTGTAGGTCCTAGGGCTGTCTCTAATCACTGGGCAGCACCCTTCCTAGTTGCTGTTTACTACTGCTGTTCCAGTGTTTCAAGAACAGCAGCCCTTCAATTGGATGACCAAGATACTTCCCTTACAGCAAAACCACCTACAATGTTGAAATTCCTTCCAGAGGTGTGAAAAGAGTAAACATATCTACAACACTTAAATAGCAAGTTGGTATATTTAAGTTAGAAGTGCCCCCATGAGCACCAGATTACATTACACGAGGTCAGATTATTTTCTTTTTTTTTTTTACTTAGGCACAGGGAGATTAAACAATTTGCAAGAATCACAGAATGTTGAGCAGATGATGTGACTAAAATCTGATTCCCCAGTTCCAGAGATGGCAGCTCCGGCCATATCTCCTCCATGACTGGCTTCCCTCTCCATTATCAACTCTCTGCAAGGAGAGGACCTCACAACCCGACACCTCAATAACACGGAGACCCCTCCCAGAAAGCCTCAAAGGACAGACAGATCCTCCCTCAGATAGGAACTACTATATTTCAAGGATCTCTCCCCATCACCTGCGGTGTTCCCCAGGGTCTCGGTGTCACTGATCATTTTCCTCCTTTAAATGGAACCCTTGGGAGCCACCCCTGCAGACAGCAACATCAAGATTCACCAGTATGCTGATGACTTTCAACTCCATCTCAAAACCACCTCAACCAATGTCAGAGAGTCAAACCCTACCTTGAGTGCATGCAAACCTAGATGTCAACAAATTGATGCTAAACCCCAAGACCACCAAATTCCTCCCGTTTCCCCAACATCGCCAAACATTCTCCGATTCAGACATGACTCTACAAATTAAAGCCAACAGGCTTCTCACAGCAACTGATATTCACCATCGACTTCAACCTCTAACTCGAAGAACACATTGCCAAGGAAACAACAACAACCTGGTTACACCTCTCTTGAAAAAAGTGGAACCTTTTCTCTCAGAAGAAGTCAGAACAATATTTGAAGCCAGAGTCCTCGCCCACCTAGATGGAGGCAACGCCTGCTCAACAGCATCTTAGAGACCACTGGGCTCCCCGGAAAAGCATGTTATGTTAAAAATATTTATAGAGCGCACATACACCATACCGTTTCTTGGCGCTAGAAATAGGGGGTAGCCTTCTGCTCGTTGGATCATTCATATACCTGGGAGAACAGCCACGTTTTTAAGAGTCTCATGAATTGAGGGTAACTTGTAGAAGATCTGATGTTAGAGGGGAGGGAGTTCCAGAAATGAGGAGCCACGGCCGCAAATCTAGATCCACATAATCTCTTCTGTCTGAATGTAGGAATAGCCAGGAGGTTCAGATGGGATGACCTCAGGTTCCAGACAGGGACATACCTCTGGGTGAGGGTAGAAACAAATTCTGGGCATGTGCCGTGGAGGGATTTAAAGATGAGGCATCCAATTTTAAATGCACAGCGTTGTGTTATTGGGAGCCAATGTAGCTTCATTAGAGGAGAGGCGCAGTGCCATCTCGGCTGATGATAAATCAGTCTAGCTGCCTGATTTTGCACCAACTGCAATCTTTTTGTTAAATACCCTGGGAGGCCGAAGTAGAGTGAATTAGCATAATCAATATGAGAGATGACCAAAGATAGAACGACCTGGATAAGGGCTTCCATGGTAAGGTATCTACTAATATTCCTGATCTTCCAAAGCTGGAAAAAGCAGGTGGAGACTACCGTCCCGACCTGGGACTTCAAAGAAAGGTCACTATCAATTGTGACACCAAGGCTCTTGGCTGAAGAAGATGGTAATGGTGGTGTTCCCAACTCGGCAGGCCAGAAATTCGAGTTCCAAGGATTTCGAGAGCCACTGACTAAGATCGGTTCTGTTTTGTCTGGGTTCAATTTTGAGTGATTACTATTCATCCAGTTACGTATATGTAACATAGTTGGCAAGTAATTGAAGATGGAGTCAGAAGTGTTGTCGATGGTGAAGATCAATTGCAAGTCATATGCATAATTGAAAGTGCACACATTTCTTTCACCTAGAGACTGAATTATTGGAAGAAGGTACAAATTGAACAAGTGAGGAGACAATGAAGATCCTTGTGGCACGCCGCAGGTCAATTTAACTCTGGGAGCCGTGCACTGGGAAAGGCGAACTGATTGGGAGCAACCATCTAAAAAGGACGTAAGCCATTTGAGGGCAGATCCCTGAATCCCCGCGTCCCTGACACAGTCCACCAGAATTTAATGATCGATGGTGTCTAAAGCTGCAGATAGATCAAGGAGCACTAGAACCGGAGTAGTGCCCTTGTCTGCTTCTTTCCTCATTTCATCTAGTACAGTCAGGATTACTGCCTCGGATGAGTGAGAGGGGCGAAAGCCCGCTTGGTGAGAGTCAAGATATTGGGACTGTTCGATAAAAGAGCAGAGACAGTTGGCGAAATGGGCTTCCAACGCCTTAGCCACAAAGGAGAGCAGTGAGATGGTTTGTGAGGACCAAAGGGTCTGCACCGGTTTTCTTGATAAATGCAACTATTAATGCTTCTTTAACGGGTCTGGAAACACAGCCCTGAATTAGTGAATCATTCAGGAGAGAGAAGGCAGGATCAGGGCATGCAAGAAGACTTCCCTCAAAATATGAGCTGTCAGCAGGAGATCCAGATTTTACTTTGGTCAGCAGGTCCAAGGAAGTCCTGGGGGCCGCTGGCTGGGCACCAGAGGTATGCTGGCTTTAATAGTAATGATTTTATCGATAAAAAAAGGTGTTCAGAGAATTACATAATGACTGAATAGGGGATAATTTTACTGTAACTCTATCCGGATTGGATAGCTCAGTAACAATCGCAAATAGGTCTTTGGATTTATTGGAGGAGTTCAGGATCTTGTTAGAGAAGTAAGTGGTCTTAGTTTGTAAGATGGATTTTTTTATATTGTTTAAGCTGAGCTTGAGAAGTATCTTTTTTATCTGGAGAGTAGTTAAGTCTCCAGATGCGTTCAGTGCGGCACAGGGATAATTTTTGAAGTTTTAAGTCTTCTGAGAACCATCTCTGAGCATCATGGCGCCTGGCCGTTTTGACTTTCCTGTGAAGGCCACGGATATTGCTAGCAGCTGCTAGCCATGATTTGATATTTTCTTCGCTTTGGTTAACAGAAAACTGATTTGTGGGTACCGTAGTCGCCAATGAGTTACAGAAGGCATTGATGTTGGTACGATTCCAGTTCCTTGCCATTAGACCCTCCTTAGCTGGGGGTTTAGATGTAATCAAATTATTAAGGGAAAACTTTATTAAGAAATGATCGGACCAGGAGCATGGGGACACCGTCAAGGTGGACACTGAGATTGGAGGTCCAGATTTTATCAAGGATATGTCCTTTTATGTGAGTGGGAGATGCCACATGTTGGACACATCCTTCATGCAGGCTCATCAAAGCGATGAAGAAACCGGACCACATCCCCTTTGCGTTAAAAGATCTACACTAGCTTCCCTACAAGCATGGGTTATCTTCAAGAGCTCCTGTGCTACTCTCAATGCCCTCTACACCAAGAACCCGGTCTTCCTAACTAACAAACAAACCATATCTGGGGGTTATTTCCAGATGAGAAGCTTTGACATCATCAGATTAGAGATTAAACACTACAAGAATAAGAAAACAAGGAAATATGCCTTCTCAGTCTTCTTCCCCAGAATCTGGACAACATCCCTTCTGACAACAGAACAGCAACAATCCTCCCCACAAGTCCCGAAAGAAACTGAAAATTCATCTCTTCAAAAAAGGCAACCTCAAATCAGCTAATTTCTCACTCTCTCACTAGCTTTACCACCTCCCTCTCTCTCCTCCCCACAAGCGCCTCCCACTGAGGTTTGTCCCCAGAACAGAGCTCCGGTACTAGCCAGCTAAGTTTGCGCTTTATAAGTACTAAAACATACATACACACATGTATATACCTGAAGCAATCAGCATAACTGACACCAAAGTGATATTCTATACAAAGGCATAAGTCAAAGCTTGTTCAATGGCAAGTTGGCCTTCTGTGTCGTTAAATATTAATGCTTAAGCACGGAAGTGCTTCCCAGGAAAGGGGTTTAAAGTAAAGGATTCCCAATATACATTTGAGAATGTGTGTGTCTAATCTTTGATTAGGTGTCGTCGGTGTTAACAGAGATGGAGAAGGTCTTGAAGACAGAGTGTGAGAGAAACACTTTAAAGACCACTAATAATGAACCCGAAGTGCACGTCACTTTCAAGGCAGAGAACATCTGATAAATGGCGGAGAATCACATATTGCAACCTCTTTAACTTTCCGTATTACCACGTCCCAGCAACTGGGTCGAACCCATACTCTGTGTGTCCAATAGAGGAGCTGGTAAAGGTGGCATGGAGTGGACTAGAATAGATCACATTGGTGGCACATTAGACTGCTTACTCTCAGTCTTAATACACTGCCGATGTTAAGTTTAAGGGGGAATAGGGGAACAGCCCTTGCAGTCACTTTCATCTTCATCATACAGTGACATCACATCGTTGACTGGTATTTTTTTTCTGCAAGGCACAGTATTTGACAAATGTCCAGTCCGCAAAGACAAACACCAAGTTACAGACCCTCGTTAGCAGACCGGTAAGTAAAAAGCTGTAGTCAAACACGGAAATCTGGACAATTGATGAGGTGCCCACAAAAATGGGAGGGTTTCTTCAAACTTGGGAACAATGGAGAGCTCCTGTGCAATCATTATCTGCCTTGTCACTAACTTCTACTCTGTCAACATCAATAGGTTGATTTATTTTTAGAATGAATTAAAATATTCCGAATCCTACCAAACAATGGGCTTATGTAAACCATGGGTATTTATTACAAATCTATGTCAAAAAGAACAAGTTACTTACCTTCCGTAACGATATATCTGTAAGAGACAGATTAGTTATGGATTCCTCACCTTAGAATTACCCCCAGGCGTCAGACTGGATCCGGAGAATTTTTCTTCAGCACTACCCCTGCGCGTCGGTAGGTGGCGTCGGTCGACTCTGCGTTCGTCGTTGGCATTGTGGTCGCCGGAATGACGTAGCGGTATCTACTTAGACGCCGCCCCTGCGCACTGACGTCAGTTCTTTACACGACATTCCACGCCAGAAACGCAGAGCCATGCAAGACACTGACCACTGGTGCACAAAACTAGGGCCCTGAAGGGAAGTCCCTTACCCTAGAAGTCAGTTCGCAGAACGGGGAGGATGGGTGGGGCGGTGAGGAATCCATAACTAATCTATGTCTCTTACAGATATATCGTTACCGAAGGGAAGTAATTTTCTCTTTCAGATGAACAAGTTAGTTATGGATTCCTCACTTTAGAATAGATAGCCCAGCAATACCAACCCTGGAGGTGGGTCAGCGAACTAAGTTCACACCAGAAAGTCCTGGAGAACTGAACAGCCAAAGAAGCCGTCTCTCCGGACTTGGCTGTCCAGGCAGTAGTGTTTAGTAAACGTGTGCAAAGAAGCCCACGTAGCTGGCCGTCATGAAGGGGGACCCCACGTCCCAAAGCAGTAGTGGCTGCAGTCACTCTGGTGGAATGGGCGCACACTGGAGGTTCCTTTTTCGCGAAGGAATAGCAGATTTTGATGCAAAGACCGACCCATCGGGAGATGGTTCGTTTTTGCACGGCCCGAAATTTCTTGGCGCACACATAGCCAACAAAGAGCTTGTCATCCACCCGGAATTGTTTTGTGCGATCCAGATAGAATGAAAGCGCACGTTTTGGATCCAGACGGTGGAGCTCTCTTCCTCCTTAGAAGGATGCGGGAAGAAGGTGGGCAAAGTGATTATCTTTCTTATGTAGAAAGAGGTAACCACTTTGGGAAGGAAAGAAGGCCTAGTGCGAAGGACAACTTTGTCCGGATGAACAGCCAGCAAAAGAGGTTTGGAAGAAAGAGCCTGAAGCTCACTCACTCTGCGACCAGAGGTGATGGCAACCAGAAAGGCAGTTTTAAGGGTCAGAAGTCTGAGAGGACAGTTATGAAGCGGCTCGAAAGGAGCGCACATAAGATAGGTCAGAACCAGGTTCAAGTCCCACTGAGGCATTACGAAAGGAATTGGAGGAAACAAGTGAGTAATGCCCTTAAGAAAGCGATTTACAATAGGGGACTTGGAAAAGAGAAGGCTGGTCAGGAAGGCGAAGGACGGCAGAGATGGCCGAAAGATAGCTTTTTAGAGTGCCCAGAGCAGAGCCCTGCTGGGCCAAAGAAAGAATGAAGAGGAGAACCTCTGAAAGGGGGCAGAAAGGGGATCCACAGCCTTTGCTGCACACTATGCCACAAACTTGTTCCATCAACAGGCGTATACAGTTTTGGTGGCGAGACGCCTGGCTGCCAAGATAACGTTACAGACTTCGGGAGGAAGGTCGAAAGCTGCCAACTGTTGCCGCTCAATCTCCACGCAAGGAGGTGGAGGCTGGACAGGTTTGGGTGGAGGACCGTCCCCTGCTGCTGCGACAGAAGATCCTCCCAAAGGGGCAGTCTGATCGGAGGATCGATGGCCATGTGCAAGAGCTCTAGATACCGGACTCTTCGTGCCGAGTCCGGGGCCACAAGAATGACTTGGGGCCCAGTCGCGCTTGATCTTCTTCAGCAATCTGGGTAGAAGTGGTATAGGCGGAAAGGCTTATAGAAGACCGCAACTCCACTCGCGACGAAAAGCGTCGCCGAGCGAGTGCAGCCTTGGAAATTCCAACGCGCAGAACTGCTGACATTGCGCGTTCTCTTCAGTGGCGAATAGATCTAACCAAGGCTCTCCCCACCGCTGAAAGAGACTTTGCACCACCTCCGAGTGAAGACGCCATTCGTGATCCATCATGCACCGGCGGCCGAGTTCATCCGCCCTGGCGTTCAGAGAACCTGCCAGGTGTTGAACTACCAGGGACATGCCCTGATGTTCCACCGACTTCCAGAGACGAAGTGCCTCCTGACATAGGGTCCACGACCCCACTCCGCCATGTTTGTTGCAGTACCACATGGCGGTGGTGTTGTCCGTGAACACCTGCACTACTCTCCCTTTGACAGAAGGAAGGAATGCCTTCAGTGCAAGACGGATCGCCCGAAGCTCCAGAAGGTTGATGTGGAGCCCGGACTCCGCCAGAGACCAGGGGCCTATGATGTCCGCCTCTCCCATGTGGCCGCCTCACCCCAGAAGTGATGCATCTGTCACCACTGTGAACTCTAGCTGGGGAAGGGAGAGGGACCTGCCGTTGACCCAATCCTGGTTCGCTAGCCACCAGTGCAATTGATGTGCAGTGCCTGCCGTGATCTGGACGACATCGGAAAGATTCCCCTGATGCTGTGCCCACTGGAACTTCAGGTCCCACTGCAGAGCCCGCATATGCCACCTGGCATAGTCCACCAGCAGGAGGCCATGAGGCCCAGTAGCCTCAGGGTCATTCTGACCGAGACACAGGACAGAAGCTGAAAGATCGGAATCATAGCCCGAATATCTCGGACTCGCTGCTCAGGAGGATAAGCCCGAAACTGCGCTGTGTCCAAAACCACTCCGATGAAAAGGAGCTTCTGAGAGGGAATCGGGTGCGACTTCGGCACGTTGATGGTGAACCCCAGTGAATGCAGGAGGTCGGACGTAATCTGGAGGTGGGAGGCGACAGCCTGGGGCGAGCCCGCCTTCAACAGCCAGTCGTCTAGACAGGGGAAGGCTGGAACCCCTAATCTGCGCAGATGAGCTGCGACCACTGCCATCACCTTCGTGAACACCCGAGGGGCGCTGGTAAGGTCAAAGGGGAGCACAGTAAACTTAAAGTGCTCGTGGCCTACCGTGAACCATAGGTAATGCCGATGGGCCGGCAGGACGGGGATGTGAAAATAAGCATCCTGCAAGTCCAACGCTACCATCCAGTCTCCAGGGTCAAGGGCAGACAGGACCTGAGCCAGTGTCAACATTTTGAACTTCTCCTTCGGGAGGAAGCGGTTGAGGTTCCTGAGATCCAAGATAGGACGCAGGCCCTTGTCCTTCTTGGGCACCAGAAAGTAGTGGGAATAACAACCACGACCTACTTCTGGGGCAGGAACTCGCTCGATAGCTCCCTTGGCCAAGAGAGCTGTAACTTCCTGTTGGAGAAGGGCCAGGTGATCCTCCGACATGCGATGGAACCGAGGGGGCATGGATGGAGGGGTAGCCTCGAAGGGGAGGGAGTAGCCCCTTTGGACTATCTGCAAAACCCACCTGTCCGACGTGATGTTGAGCCAGTGGGGGAGGTGATGGCGAATCCTGCCGCCCACTGGCGATTGGTGGCCCTGAAAGGTCGGACTAGGAGGGCTTGGAGGCTGCTGCAGAAGGGGGTGCTGGTGGACTGGCCCGCCCGCTGGCCCCCACACCCACGATGGTGGGTCCCACGTCCCCAGCCGCGCAGAGGCCTGACAGCTTGCGCAGGCCTGTGGCTCTGGGTGGAACGTGGCGGGGCACCCCTTCCGTAGCCACGAAAGGGGCAAAAAGCAGACTGCGCGAGCGAGAGGTGGAAGCAAGGCCCAAGGATTTGGCCGCAGCCTTGGAGTCCTTAAAGCGCTCGAGCGCACTGTCTGCTTTGTCGCCGAACAGGTGACGGCCATCAAAGGGCATGTCCAAAAGTAGCGAGGCGTAGCGTCTAAGGGCTACTGACGTTGAAATCGTCCTGCCTAGCGAGTCGGCGGTGTCCAGCCCACATCGGATGGCGAACTTTGCTGCGTCTCTCCCATCGGCCACTGCACAGGAGACAACGGCCCGGGCCTCCTCCGGGCACTGCGGCAGCACCTGCGCAACCGTGTCCCATACAGAGTGGGAGTACCGGCCCAAGAGACATGCAGTGTTCACCGACCGTAGTCCTAAGCTGGAGGAAGAAAACATTTTCTTCCCAAGATGGTCCAGCTTCTTGGATTCCCCATCAGGTGGTGCGGCAGGGAATGCGCCCTTGGAAGTCGAGGCTTGGACCACCAAGCTCTCAGGGGCAGTGTGTTGGGAGAGGAAAATGGGGTCGCCCGGGGCCAGGTGGTGGCGTCAGGCAATTATCCTGTCCACAGGATCCCCTGTGGTGGGCTTGGACCAAGTGCCCAAAAGAATGTCTGTAAGGGCCTCATTGAACGGCAGCAGGGGCTCCAAAGAGGCCGCTGCTGGCTGAAGCACCTCGGTCAAGAGGTTAGTCCTGACTGCCACCGTATGAAGCTCAAGGTTTAAGGCCTCAGCCGCCCTACGCAACACCACTGCGTAAGATGCACCCTCCTCCGTAGCCACGGTAGGGGGAGATAGCATGGCAATATCTGGGGAGGTGTCCAGACCACTGGCCTCACCCAAATCCTCTCTCCAGTCCGATTCCTTTAACTGGTCTGCCAAAGGGTCCACAGACCCCTTCCAGTCCTCCTCACCCTCCTCTGGTAGCCACTCAGAGCGATAGGGAACACCAGTGGAGAACAGTGGCACAAAAGTACCGGCCGGCGCCGGCCCAGACGTCAGTCGACGCCGGTCCGGCTCCGTGTCCATATCGAGGGGGAGGCTGGGGTCGACGCCAGCTGGGGACACAACCTGCATTGGAGGGGGTGGAGGTGTCGCCACTGGATTCGGTGCCGGAGGAGGTGTCACGAGGTCTTTCGGCGCTGATCCGGATCCAGGCCTGGATCCCTGGGGGGCCTGCGGCGCTGAAGCCGCCGGCATCGAAGGCCCAGAGCCTCCAGCCGAGTCCGCGGGGCTCGAAGGCGCACCGGCGGAGTTGGGCTGCCTAAAGATGGAATGGAGAGCTTCGTAAAAGCTATGAAGTTGTGCAGGGGTCTCTCTGGCTCCCCTGAAGGGAGGGAAGGCCGGAGTCGACCCAACAGGCTCTGCGGGCGGAGCCGGACAACTACCTTCCGCTTCCCGCGTCGGCCGACGGATGGGGAAAACGCGAAGACCGACGGTGCTTCTTCACCTTTTTGTGCTTTGATTTACCCAAAGACGAAGACTTCGATGAGGAGTGGTGGTGATGGCTCCGCGACCTCACTCTTGACCGGGACCCCGAACGGCGCGAAGCGGACTGCCGGGCATCGAGAAGCTTTCAGGACCGCTCCCGCAGACTTCGGGTTCATGGCCCGACAGTCGGAGCACGACTTTGGGTCGTGGTCGCGCTCCAAACACCAAAGGCACATGAGGTGCGCGTCCGTAACCGACATCAATTTGCAACCGGAGTCGCAAGCCTTGAAGCTGGTTCGAGGACGGGACATCCCTACGTGCACCAGGAGTCGAACAACTCGAAAAGATGTCGACAAAAAGTCGCAAAAAGTGACTCGAGGTACCGCTCTCTCCGTGTCTGCGCTGGCTGGAGCGGAAAAAGAAACAACGGACGTCAGCGCGCAGGGGCGGCGTTTAAGCAGATACTGCAACGTCATTCCGGCGACCATGACGCCAGCGACAAATGCGGAGTCGACCGACGCCACATAACGACGCACAGGGGTACTGCTGAAGAAAAATTATCCGGATCCAGTCTGACGCCTGGGGGAGGTGAGGAATCCATAACTAATTGTCTCTTTCAGATATAACTTACAAAAAAACAAACCGAGTCATACCTAAAAAATGCCAGAGATGCAATCAGAGTCTTTAAAATAATGCCCCTTTTGTTTGGCAGTGCAAAAAGAAAACTCTGAGCCTTTACGCCCTAGTCTTGGATCATAACGATGGAATTATTATGGACAATAAAAAGGTCCAAAATGTTTATCGTCATTCTCAGTAAATCTGATGGTCTTCTTTTAAGAGGTGGAAGTGCATCTCACTGGTATATACCATGAGCAAAGAAAAACAATCCCTCCGGATTTATGTGTTTTAAAATTGGCATCTCCAGATGAAAACCCCTCTCTCTCGCCCCCACCCCCACCCCCTAAAAAATAGACTGTCCTGTGTTCATCAGCGGCAAAAGGGCCTGGGATGCGCAATTCTGCAGAAGAAATATGTAATCTGAATCGTACAATGAATATGAATTAAGGTGACAAAACAGCAGGGGAAAAAATGCAGTGATCAACGTAAAAGCAAAGGAAGGAACAGAATGAGGCTGCGCTTTCAGCAAGCGAGTAGGAGTGCACCTTGTACTGTTCAGGCCCTCACATTCCTGACAATTTTAGTTTGATGGTTAAACCCGTTAGGCTCTTAAACCCCTGTAGATGAAAATTTTACACAAGGGTCTTGAGCCATTGTACGCTGTGCAATGCATAACTTCATCAGTACCGCCCACTTAAAAAATAACCCTGGTAGTTGGCAGGCATATACTGAGGAATTGCAGAGCGACTGGGTCTATGTAAAAAAAAAACAAAAAAAAACTTCTAGTGTTCCTCTAGTTAATCCGGTATAGTTGGGGCTCAAAACACAACTATACCAAAGCCTTGATTCAGAACAACCATTACTGGGCTGTTCCTCTACTGATTCTAACAAAATTTCCTATTTATGCTAAGAGGCGCTTATACGCGTCAAAACTACTCTGAATTTGAGTACCATCAAAAGTAAGTATACAGCTTATGAAAAGTTACAAAGCACATATCTCGGTAGTATCCAGAGTCGTAGCAAAGGGCTCGTGGAAAATTATACAACCAAGAAAAAAAATGGGGCCCCAGCATTCGATAACAGTGGCCCTAAATACTGTTAGCTCCGATGCCACTGCACCAGCTGCACTAATCAACTTTGCCCATGGTAGAACCTCAACGATTGCTGGACAAGCTTGAGATGTATTGTTTTAATTTAAAGTGCAAAGTTGCATACAAGCACAACCAACCACAACTGGATCATGTACAAGTATTGACTTCAGAAAATAATAAGAGAGACAATTTGCATTTTGTAGAGATCAATTTTTTAACATCATTCTAATGCTGTGAATAAATAAACCGAAATAAACAATTTCTTCTCTGGAAAGCAGAGTAAACGAAGCTGTTTTGGATAGTTTATTTTGCCTACTGAAATAGGTTGACAGATGGTACATTGTGATTGTAAGCACCAGCTTCAAATGACAAAATAACGTTGTGGGGTTTTCTGGGCATGTATTTCATAAACTGCAAATCCTCTTAAGAGGAAAAGGAGGAAACATGATTGTGAAAGACGGCGCTTACACAACAGATGACCAAACACCTTTATATTCTGAAAAGAAATTGTTTAGGCATACATTTTGAAGTCACTAATGCTGCATTCTATAAAGAACTTCCATGAACGGTCTTGATGAAGGACACTTCTTGCCTCAGCATAAACCGCCTTCAGGACACAGCTTCCCACATATGAAGAAAACCGCTCTAAAACCATCTTTTTTATTTTTTTTTATTTTTTTTTAAGGGTGAAGGTACTTAATTCGTGCAGCATGCTACAATTTATTTTGCAGAATCTGGTCCTTGTGAAAACTAACACAATGAAAATGTTTTTTCTAGTTTAAAGAGTTTACCTTTGAATCATAGTATTCTTTTCACACCACTAAGCTCATAACATGTGCATATTTTCAAGCCTTGCAAGGAAGAGGAAAGAAACAAAGGAAATATTTAAAAAACAAATTATGCCTTGACTAGACGGCCACTAGAGAGTAAGTGAGATGGACTGGAAAATGACTATTTATACTACAATCTTCATTGCCAACTTTATTCCCAGATGAATTAGGAGATGGAAATTAACTTCAACGCTAAAAAAAGAAGCATTATTCTTTCAGAAAGGTAAAGATTTTCTTTACGACGCCCAGACTTTAGCCCTCCCATAGTCAGTATAAGGTAGGCAGTGGTGGTGGATGAAGTCCACAATCGACAAACATTAGAAATGGAGGACGAGGTGTGAAGGGGTTTAACTGAATACATAAGCATGTAAGATGACAAGATAAGGATATTTTTTACTGAACGATATCCCCTTTCAGGTGTGAAAAGTTATGAACATAGACAGCAGCTTTGTATCACCAGGCGGCATCAACCTCAACACTTCCCGATTTTACATGCGGTCAAACAGGTGGGTCAGATTTAGCCAACAACCTTAAGTCATTTTAAACTGGGGTTGTTTCTCAGATTCTTCTAGCAATTGCCACCTCTTCAGTGTGGTGCTTCTTGACTTACTTTGTCCAATAAATGCCTAGATGAGGACAGTGCCGATCCAGGTGGTAGGTATCAAAAACATGTTCCTCTTCTACTGATTTTGGCTCTGAAAAAAAGCTGGTGTCCCGTTAGTCCATATCACTAGCCAGAAGTGCATTTTTGGGAGTCAAAATTCCCTGGGTATAGTTCAACATGCACTCTGATATACGGACTAAGTCACCTGAGGCAAGATGGCAGCCGATCAGTCGGCCGAGTGAGCAGACCATTTACCCTCTCCTGCTAAGACCTGTTCTGAAAGAGATTCTGAACACCGCAATTGAACCGGCAACCGGACTTATGAAACAGACATTGGAATAGACCGTGCCTGACCTCATTCACTATCTGTAGCCCTCAAAAACTTCGTACCTGGTTAGTGCGGATGCTCTGGAGATCGTGGTTTTACCTGTGGGGGGCTCCGCTTCCCTGCCGACTGGCGTCCCGAGTTCTTTTCTTTCCGGCTGCCTTGTCTATCTCGCCGGGACTCACTGAGAAAGTTGCAGCGATGCCACCGAAGACAGGCAGCAAGGGAACCAGGGGGCGCGGTATGCCTACCGGTCTGGACAACGCTGGGAAATCAGTCCCTGCCGGCTCTGCCGATGGAGTAGGCTCTGCGGCTGTCAACTGCCGATCCGGAGCGCAGATGTCTGGTTCAGGCGAGCAGCAGAAATCTGCCAAGAATGGAGCCGCCACACGCGGCAGGCAAACTGTACCTGCGCTGTTCAAGGCTCAGTCCCTTAGGAGCAAAGTGGCGGGCAGTCCCGCTGGTGGTGCCGAGTCATCTCCCTCTGGGAAAACCAACATCGTCAATCTCACGGCGCAGGGGGAACCGGCGGCGCAAGTGGCTGTGACTCAGGATGTCAGAGCTGTTGGTGCGAGTGCAGCAGCCGGAGGCAACTTGATTCGGGGGGGGGGGCCAGAGCCGGAGACAGCAGGTCTCCCCGATGCTGACCCAGTGAGTTCTGTAATTGCTGATGTGGCTGCTGCTAACTCTAATCAGACAGGGGTCATTGAGAGGTCTCTTCCCTCGGCAGTAACAGACTGCTTAACCATAGCACAGCAATCCCAATGCATTCTGGGAAATGGAATCCATATATGTGATTCTCTTGAAATTGGGAGCGTGGAAACAGCTATACACAGTAATTTGGCTATCCAGAAAGTAGGCAACGAACTCACATGCAGAGAGGAGGATGCTACCGATAATTTTTTCTCTCTATCAGATCATTCGAGCTCTTCTGGGGATGATGGCCAGGATAAAGACTGGGAAGGGAGTGACACGAGCAGTCTACATTGGGAAGAAGAGAGCGATGGGTCTCTTCCTAATCCTGGAACTGTTAAGAAACTTCCCGTCCTCCCTACACTAGCCGAGCCAGCCACGGACAGTATGATTTGGGATTATTCTTATTCGCCAAACTTTGGAGTGAAAGCAAACTATGGGAAGGGAGAGGTATCTGCAGAGTCCGGTAGCTTGTTTAACGGCAGTGAAGAAATCACACTCTCTGCGATATATCAAGTGATTATGGCACATCGGGAGGAAACAAGAGCTGAGAGCTCTCGGACACAAGGTGCATGTAGAAAATTGCAAAATTCCATTCGTAGAATTGCTAAGACTTGCGCAGACTTCGCAACTAGAATCGGAGAGGCGGAGACCAGGATTTCCCAATTGGAAGACGAGCTAAACATGCAGAAGAAGACTGAATCTATGCAATCTTTAAGAGATGATACTCTGCTGAAACTGACCGACCTGGAAAATCGCGCTAGACGAAATAACCTGCGAATTTTGGGCATTACTGAGGGAAAGGAAGGGTCGGACATCGTCAATTTGTGATCGATCTCTTTGTGGAGGCCTTCCCTGACGTGCAGCAATAGGACTGGAAGACTCAAATTCAAAGGGCTCATCGTTTCCCTTTTAATCAGCGGAGAGCAGGAGGTCAATCTGATAACCGCCCACGCGCTATTCTGATCTCTCTGAACAATTTCTTGGCCAGGGAATCTTTATATGATCTTGCCAGACCGGACCGGAAAAGGTCAGGGAAGGGTTGAGAGTTCTTTGTCCGTCCTGACTTCTGTCAAAAGCCAGTTGAAAAGCGCTGGCTTCTGCGGCAATTAATTTTGGAATTACAGACAAAAGGGGCGCAGGCATATTGTATTAATCCTGCAAAGCTGAAGGTGGCCTTTCAAGGGCGCACGTGGTACTTTCAGTCAGAAATTCAGGCCAAGGAATTTCTATTGTCACTGAATATGTCATCAAATTCCTTGGCCTGAATATCTTGTTTGGTGATCAGATGATAACTGACCTCTCTTCTTGAACTTCAATGATTTCACGGACTTCTCATGTTGGGGTTTTATTTTTTTTTCTCTTTATTCTAAATCTTGGGTTGTTCATAATCGCTTTTCCTTAGTTTACACAGAGTGAGTGTAAAGGTCTAGCAGTTCGGAGGGGTGGGTGTGTTTGCTCATCATCACCAGGGACAGTTGGTCCCCATGCCTCGTGTGGGGGGGGGGGCTGTAGGGGGAGGGTACCAATAGGGGGGGTAGAGGGGTGGGGGGGCAGTGGGGGGAGAGGGTGGGAGGCACACGAATATTCTGTCACATGTATAGTTATGACAAATATAGCAATTTTGACAACAATCAACATCTAGATTAAAAATAAATTCTTGCAACTCCGTCTAGAAAGTTGGTGGCAAAACTCCTGTGTTATTTTTGGCTGTTAGCAGTATTTTGTAGGCATGGCAGTCAGCAATAAATATATTAGAGTCTGCTCATTAAACTGCTGTGGCCTTAACGATAGGAAAAAGAGGGCTATATTAGAGAAACTTATTAGATATATGCGGATTGACGTTTTATGCCTTCAGGAAACTCACATTTGCTGGAATAATCGTAGGTGGCTAAAAGACTTGGGTCTTGATCTCCTAGCATGTACCCGGCAAGCAACTAATACCCGAGGAGTATCTATAATGGCAAGGCATGGCATTTTAATGTGCAATCGCGTTAAGGAAGATAATTTAGGGAGATGGGTAATTTTAGAAGTAGTTATCAGGGGGACATTATACACTTTATGTTCTTTGTATGGTTCAAATCTAGATGACCCCATAAGCCTCGGCTTTTTAAACATCGAACTTGCTTTGTGGCCTTCTTTGATAGTTTTCTGCGGGGACTTTAATATTCACCTGAATGCCAACTTTAATCTTCATAGTAATGCTCCTTACTCTGGCAGGAAGGTTAAGACTTTCAAGGCGTTACAGGGGCTATGTCAGGAACATGGGTTGGTTGATATTTGGCAAAGACAACGGCCGGCGGAGTTAGGGTATACGTACTTCTCGGCCCCCCACAAAAAATGTGTACGTTTAGATTATTTTTTTGTGTCCAATTTAATAGTAGGTAGGATTGACTGCGAGCTCTTTCCTAGACTGATATCGGATCATAATCCGTTGGTAATCCAACTCCCAATTGGCAATTCGGTACAAACAATGGCAACTTGGACATTTGATAGAAAGCTATTACTTGATACGGAATATTATACATATATGTCCAGTTGGATTGTTGAGTTTTTTGGGAGGCATGAGAGCACTGCATCCGAGTTAATAGTCTGGGATGCCTTTAAGGCTGCGGTGAGGGGGGAAACTTAGTTTTTCTCTACATCAACAGAAGAAGATAAAAGAGAAGATTAATGACTGGGTAGATCAGCTTCGGGAGGCTGAGGAAGAGCTTATTCGGGTAATAAGGGATATCCAGAAAATAGAGGAATGCCAAAATAAGATTGCAGTTGTGAGAACTAAGATACACCAACATTATGGGGAGGATTTAGCCATTAAATTCAAGCAGCACCGGGCTGATATTTACGAATTCGGGGAGAATACAGGCAGATTATTAGCCAAGCGTATACAGCAAAGAGGGGTCTCTAATAGAATATGTCAAATCAAAGATCAACGCAGACAGATTCAAGTTCTCCCGGTTAAGGTCCTGGAGTTTTTTCAGGATTTTTATCAGGGGTTGTATTCCACCGAGAAGGATGATTCAGTAAAGTCAGGCGAGGACTTTCTTCGCGATTATGTAACCTCTCAGATTACGTTGGAACAGAGGGATATGCTCTCTGCCCCGATTTCACCAGAGGAAATCGAATCTGCCATAACTTCACTTGCGACAGGTAAGGCTGCTGGTCCTGACGCATTACCCCTGGAATTTTTTCGCACATTCAGACAAACCCTTTACGCCAAGCTCGAATCTTTATTTTTAAGAGCTCAGAAGGGCCAGACTCCAGAATCATGGCATAAAACAACTATTGTGGTTTTTTTTTTAAAAAGGACAAGCCAGCACTCAGCCCATCATCTTACCGTCCTATTTCCTTCATATGCGCGGACAGCAAGATATATTCTAAAATATTAGCATTGAGGCTTGGCAAGGTTATTGCTCCTCTAGTGTCTTTCCGTCAGCACGGCTTCATCCCTGGTAGTGATACTTCAGACCATGTCAGGCGGGCAATAGCCTTGTTTGACTGGACCCAGGCCACAGGGTCGCCCCTGGGGATGATCCTGTTGGATGCAGAAAAAGCATTCGACAGGGTCTCCTGGGGGTTCCTCTGGCTGATGCTGAAGACCAAAGGGTTCCCTCAGGAATTCATCACAGCTATACAGGCCCTGTACATATCACCTGAGGCCCGTGTTCGGATCTCTGGACAAGAATACAACTTACTCGTTATTAGTAGAGGAACTCGTCAAGGGTGTCCCTGCTCGCCGTTATTATTTTCAATTTACATCGATCCTTTACTCTATAAATTGGATGCCAATCCACGGATTGAAGCAGCAACGGTAAACGGGGTCTCGTATAAAACGCTAGCGTATGCTGACGACGTTGCCATTTTTACAACTAATATTAGGTCCGCTTTGCCGGCAGTGTATGATGTGAAAGGCAGCGAGTCTTCTAAGACCCTCAATGCTGCCCGGTGCAGGGTTCCACCTCTAATTCACTTTGGGTTCGCTATCAAAATAATGAGGCAAGGCGCTGGAAACTGGAAGACAGGAAGAAGGTTTATTTCTCATGAGGAGATCGCGCCAACTGAGACACCGGGATGTCTCAGTGAGGTGTTCTGCTGGCAATGCTTTTGGCTCTTCCTTTTATACAGGTTTTACACAATGTATTTGTTTCATTTATCATGGTTACAAGCTTGGAGTCTCCGCCCCGGGCAGGTTGTCACACAAGCCCGACATTGTTTCATCAACATGGTTACACAAGCCCAACATTAACTCTCCTCCCGCCCGGGTCAAAAACAGACAATTTAATTGCAGCTGGACCTTGCTTCAGGGTCTAAAAACGAGTGAGACCGGCCAGATCTAAGAGTCCGTTCTGTTGATAAAAAACAGGTCCCATTGTTGGCCAAAACAAGTCTTGCTGTGTGCAGTGCAATAAACCATGTTTGCAAGAGTCTGTTTGGTGTTTGTAACCTGTTTGTGCAGGGATGAGAGGAAAGACGAGTTTGAGGCAGCAGGTGATGTTGATGTTTGTCGTGGAGATAGTTTATAGCCCCCAGCACACATATCAGGTTTGGTCAGAGAGTCAGAAGGCTGAGAGGACAGGGTGAAATGAAGGTGACCAACAGAGTACAAAATGGCTGTGGTCAATCAGAATGACTGTAGTTTATGTGCACGTAGGAACTTTCATCAGACAAGATGGCGCAGAATGTTCATGATTGTTGTTTTGTTCTTAACAGTCGCCCCTTTGAACATAACTAGCCAGCTTGTCAGTCTATTTCGATCTCCATAATGTCCTGTATCTCTTGATCATACATTACTCTCATTTTTGTTAGCTGAGTGTCCATAGTCTTAGGGTGCAAGGTAGTTATGCAAAGATAACACAAAGGTGGTATACAGTGTATACCCAAACAACAACCACATATTGTCAATACTGGGACCAAGAGAATCATTGATATTTTCCAACCCCACTCCTTCAAGATGCCCCAAAGCCAACTTCCAATTGGCCAAGTCTCTGATCCTTGATGAATTTTCTGAAGATAGTCTATGGAGATGTTCGATTGCTTCATAGACAGAAGGTGAATTATAAGGCTGCGTCGAGGAACTGTGATGAGGCAGAGTCTGTTTGATCAATGTCTTTAGAACGCTTTTCTTGATGATGCTCTGCAGGGGCTGTGTAGGTTGGTGGTAGAACAAAGGCGATGTAGCACGTGCCCCCCCAGTTTCTTGGGAGCCAGGTGTAGGCTTTGGTTCCACAAACAAAGTACATATTGGGTGATGCAACAAGCGCTGGGGGTTGGCAGTGTTCAAAGTCCTTACAATGTTACAAGTGCTGTGACCCACATTCTTAGTCCCACGGCCTTCAATGCATACAAGGCCTGAGACGTTCACCACAGATAGGGCCACAGTCAGTGTTGCAGCAGTTCTTTTCTTCAGGTAGGAAAATGTGGCTCTGACAGGATTATTGAACACTTGTATTTCCACTCGTTCTTTGGAGGAGACATTCATTGGGAATGTCGTATTGGAGGTGTGAGGGCAAAAGGGAGCTGCTGTTCTGTTTGGTTTAGCCAGAACTCGTTGTAGAACTGAGCGATTGTCCCATCGGAAGTGGCATTGTCTTTGTAACTTTCTTGTAGGAGCATCATCCAGGCAAGGCAAGATCCATGAACAGAAAAGGGTGAAGGGATGAAAGGGATGGAATGTTCAGTGGCATGTGGTAGCAGCCCACAGACCCAACAGTTAATGGCATTGGTGGCAAGATTGTGCTGGTGCAGCATCTGTACGAAAGAATTATTCCAGAATTCTTTGCGTCGTTCTCGGAGATGTGGCGGTAGTGATACCAGGTAGTGTTCTTTCTTTGTGATTAGTTGCATGGTTGGTGACAATGTTCTGTATGCAGGTGCATTCTCTTCAATGATCCAGAGTGTGACCATTAGCAGGAGGCAGGTGAGAAATGCAGCTACAAGTGCAATTGTCTTTGTACTGTGCAGTTCAAAAGTCTTGGTGTCTTTGCGGTGGCTTTGCAGGTGTTCCGTTTCTTCCATCATCTTCGAGGAGCTCACCAACTGTTAGGACCACAGACTTTTGTCTGGTGTTTTTCCTGGTAGCGTTGTTTGGCTGTGCTACCGATTTGAGACTCTGACCCAGTTAGTGGCCTGGTTGTTGGAGCTCCCCTTTTCGTCGATCTTAGGTTGTACCCTTCCTTGGATGGCACCGTGGGGTCGGGAAATTCAGACAGTTGGAGGGTGTCTTCTTGTGGGTAGCAACTCAGAGCTGGTCGGTCTTTTGAGAGTACTTCTCTTGCACCTCCACCCCTTCACAGGTTGCCAGGGTTGGAGGGACTCGTTTGCAATGGAGCGTGCAGTCAGTTTCATTTTATTTCCACTCGGAGGGCAGTTCGGGTGGTGCTCAGGACTTGCCAGGGGCCAGGCCACCTAGGCTCCAGATTGTTCGTTCTTTGGAAGTTGCAGATCAAACATGGTCGCCTGGCTTTATTTCATGTCCCGGGCCCCTGGATAGTCAGGCAAGGCTTGCTGCACCTGTTGGTGGATAATTGTTAGCTCGTTTGTCAATTTATGCAAGTAATCTGCGTAGTTCTGTCTCCTGCCGTGGCTCGGGCAGTAACGTCTGCTAGTGCATTTCCCTGTCCAATGAGATCAGTCACTTTCCTATGTGCTTGGCATTTTATCACTGCTAACTTCTTGGGGAGGAGGACTGCTTGCGTCAAGGCGGAGACTAAATCTCCATGCAGGATGGGTGTACCGTGTGAAGTCAGGAACCCTCTTTCTTTCCATAAGATTCCAAAATGGTGAACCACCCTGAAGGCATATTGGCTGTCGGTGTATATGTTAACTGTCGTGTCAGTCGCTAAGATCGGTCGGGACAAAGGGTTGGTGGAGGGCGTACCGTCAAATCCTATCGGGACAAAGGGTTGGTGGAGGGCGTACCGTCAAATCCTATTGAGGTCACATGTGAGCCTGACAAGGGTGCCCTTGAAATCAGTCGTTTGGATAGTGCACTACGTGTTGCTCCCGTGTCTACCAGAAATGGCGACTTTGTGCCCAGGACCTCAGCGGTAACATAAGGGCCTTGCTGATCAACATAGAGCTCGACTGGATCCCTCCCTTGCCCCTGGCTATCCTATGCAAAGTCGTACGTATTGTCATAATCTGTCTGTTGGTACTGATTCTGTTTGGGATGGTCAAATGTGTTCACTCTTCCTGGCCTTTCCTTGCTTGCTTCACTCGTGTACCCTCTCCCACGTCCTCTTCCTCTCTGTCCACTTGCTATTTCCCTCGCCCCTCTGCCCCTACCAGCTCCTAACAAAGCCAGGCATTGGGTTTTCCAGTGTCCATATTCTTTGCAAAATGCACATTGATCCTGTCCTAGGTCTTGGCGTCCTACATATGATGTCGATGAATTGTTACTAGGTGGCTGTACTCTAGGGGTATTCTGCTGGTATCCTCCCCTATATTGCTCCCTTCCTGTATTCGCCCCCTGGAGTTGTGCTACCATTACCCTTTCCTTCAAGTCCTTCTTTTTCCTTTCTGTAGCCCTGTCATTTTCGTTTTTCTGATGCTCATAGTACTGGGCCATTTGGAGAATGGCTGCCGGTTTAGATGCTGCCCAACTACTTTCGCTGGCTTGTAATTTCTGGGATACATCTGGCAGTAGTCCTTTGACATAGTTCTGCACAAATAAGTGGTGTCCGGTTGCGGTGGACATGTCTTGTCCACTGTAATCGGAGAACACTGTTTCAAATCTGGAGAAATACTCTGAGACATCCTCTTGTGGTTTCTGGCGGCACGCGGTTACTATGGACCAGTCTATCTTTTCTCTGGGATCAGCGTTTTCACTTTCTGCACTATTTTGTCAGGGAGGTCCAATATTGCTTTAACCGGTTTTTGACCAGGGTTCCGCTGTTTATCTAGTGTGTTGAGTTGTTCCCAGGTATGACCAGGCAGTTCGGTATGGTCTATTTTCCTAATCTGTTTCCACACATCTGCTGGCAAACATAACCCGAAGAACAAGTCTATGTCGGCAAGTGTCATTGTTGATCCCAGAGCGGTACCTAGCTCGGTGTAAAAGGCGGTGGGGTTCTTTCGTAAATCCGGTAGAGATTTACGGAACGTCAAAATGTCCTGTCTGTCCCATGGTTGATACACCCAATTGTAGACCACCCTTCCTCTAGCGTCTTGATGGTTTATATCGTCATTAGTCCCTTGTCCTCTAGGAGGTACCCAGTAAGGGGCAGCTTCTTTTATTGGCATCATTCTATCTGTTTTTTCCACTGGGGGTCCTGCTACCTTAGTTGTCCTGTCCCCATCTATCTGTCTTTGTTCTATGAGGTGACGCAATACTTCTAGTGTGGATGAAAATAGTTCTGCAACATCGTTGTCGTCTTCATCTCCGATGTCTACCTTCCTGTAGAGAGCCACTAATCGCTCGGGCCCTACGTCTTGGTACTTCTCTTCATATGCAGTAAGGGTGTGGTAACAGAGACGTACAATAAAGTATTGTTTGCGGTTTTCAACATAGGAGTTGCATATGTCAGTTACATACTCTTCTGTCTCCTTCCTATCTATGAGGGATTTAACTATTTTATCAATGCCTTCTCGCTCATTTTTACTTAATCGCGGGACCCTGGGTGCTCCTTTTTCTTTTGATCCTACCTCTACTACTGTATCCTTTGATGAGGCATTTGGTGTGGGTGACTCGGTGGGAGCAGAGGCGGTGGAGACTGAGGCGATCGTGCCATCTCCAGCTATACTTTGGTGGTCCTGTCGTTGTACTACGGGATGAGTAGGGGCGTAAGGGGGTGGCATGTATATGATTGGGGGACCTAACAATAAATCATCATCTACCCTTTGTTTTGCTGGTAACTTGGGGTAAAGAGTCGAGGGCGTTCTAACAGGGCATTGACCTGATATTTTTGATTCCTGTTCCTTTTTATCGATTTCCTTTTCTTTTAGTTTTTCTTCTAATCTTTTACAGGCTTGGTAAGCTAATTTTCGCGTTTCTTTATCTTGTCTAGCTTCGTCCCTTTTCTTTCTTTGAGCTGCCTCTTTTCGCCATAAGCCAAAACTGTCAAACATGGCTGGTCTAGTTTTCTTTTGTGGAGAGCTAATTCTAACATTTCTATTTTAGCGGGATGGAAAGATCCCGTCAGTGGCCACTGATTTACCCGGTCCTTCCTAGTGTATTTATGCCATAGTTTGCTATAAGATACGCTGGCTAATCCATACTTTACGTACATGTCCTTGTTAGGTGCCTTCCGGCGGTGCCGGCTGACTGACCTCTAACAAACGGTCTGGTCCAAAACAATTACAATCAAACAATCTAGAGAAAACAGGCATGACGTATTTATCGGTCAAAATGAATATCTCAATCAATCAATTTAGACAAAAAGTCTGCACTACCTGTCCTTCGCTGTCTGCAAAGAGAGAATATTCCTATTCTACGTTGTTTGCAAGCAGGGAATGTCTCAAATAACTCTATATCAAAAAAAGGAATACTAGTATTTCAATCAAACTATTCAATCAATCAATCAATCAATTTAAGTCGTTTTTTCACGACCTTACCCGGACCGTATGGACAGTTCTTAGTCTTCCCCTTCCAGCGCCTGGTTGTCCTCTCACTCCAACAATCACTGCGGCGTTCCTCTAAGGTCCCAGTCAGGACCGCGGGTCACTCGAGAGGTCCGTTCGGAACTGGTGAAGTTCAGTCGATCGGCAGCCAGACAAGGGTCTTCTCAGGCAGGTATACCCCAATCGTTTAGTTGTTCACTCCGTCGTTAGGACCTCTCTACCGGACCCGTGCGTCGCTGATGGGCCCCTACGCTTGGGTGCCAATTTGTGAAAGGCAGCGAGTCTTCTAAGACCCTCAATGCTGCCCGGTGCAGGGTTCCACCTCTAATTCACTTTGGGTTCGCTATCAAAATAATGAGGCAAGGCGCTGGAAACTGGAAGACAAGAAGAAGGTTTATTTCTCATGAGGAGATCAGCGTCAACTGAGACACCGGGATGTCTCAGTGAGGTGTTCTGCTGGCAATGCTTTTGGCTCTTCCTTTTATACAGATTTTACACAATGTATTTGTTTCATTTATCATGGTTACAAGCTTGGAGTCTCCGCCCCGGGCAGGTTGTCACACAAGCCCGACATTGTTTCATCAACATGGTTACACAAGCCCAACATTAACTCTCCTCCCGCCCGGGTCAAAAACAGACAATTTAATTGCAGCTGGACCTTGCTTCAGGGTCTAAAAACGAGTGAGACCGGCCAGATCTAAGAGTCCGTTCTGTTGATAAAAAACAGGTCCCATTGTTGGCCAAAACAAGTCTTGCTGTGTGCAGTGCAATAAACCATGTTTGCAAGAGTCTGTTTGGTGTTTGTAACCTGTTTGTGCAGGGATGAGAGGAAAGACGAGTTTGAGGCAGCAGGTGATGTTGATGTTTGTCGTGGAGATAGTTTATAGCCCCCAGCACACATATCAGGTTTGGTCAGAGAGTCAGAAGGCTGAGAGGACAGGGTGAAATGAAGGTGACCAACAGAGTACAAAATGGCTGTGGTCAATCAGAATGACTGTAGTTTATGTGCACGTAGGAACTTTCATCAGACAAGATGGCACAGAATGTTCATGATTGTTGTTTTGTTCTTAACAATGACCTTGCAAAACAATTAGGTTTTGTTTCCGGCTACAAATTAAACATCGATAAAACCCAGGTCTTACACTCGGACACTTTAAGACCTCATGAGATCCCGACCGTATCAGCAGCAACATATTTGGGTATAAGGATTACAGCTGCGGTCGAGCAGATACCGGAGATCAACATACAGCCGATTATAAAAAACACTGGAGCAGACACTCGCAAGATTAGATCATTTTCATTTCTCATTGCACGGACGGTGCAACGTTATAAAAATGCTTATTTTTCCCAAATTTTTATATCTGTTCCGGACAATACCCTTAGAATTTCCAGCATCTTGTATTTCTAGAGCAGAAGGAGTTTGTACCAGATTTTTATGGGGTTATCATAAAGCTAGAAGGGCAGTGAAATGGTTAATCCTTCCGAGATTATGGGGGGGGCTTGGGATTACCTTCTTTTAGGTTGTATCACTGGGTAATACTATTACAGCAAATGGGGATACTGCTGGTTGGGAGTAAGACTCTAGTCCCTGAACCGGTCAGACCTACTTAATACGAAGTTTTACTAGGGGAAGATGCCCAACATTGCCTAACCAGAGTTATTGAACCTAGTTATTATAAGAAAACAAAGTTTAAAATTATACAATCTGCATTCTCAATTTGGAAAAAAATTCGACACCGGCTCGGGGTTTCGAATATAAATGCTTACACCCCTTTGTTTTCATATGGGCTGCTACCGCCAATATTTCAGGATCAGACAACCAGGAGTTGGGGGGCTTTAGGAATCAATGTTTTGGGAGATTTTTTTCTTGGTCAAATTTTCTCGTTTTCTGAATTACAAGCAAACAGCGCTGGCTCTGGGCGAGACATTTTGTAGTGGGGTTGCAGAAATGCGACCACAACTTTTGGCTTGCCTAGAGCATGCGAGCACGCGCACAGTAACGCGCATTCCTCGCATGCTCCAGGCGCCATCTGCCGCGCGGCCGTGTCACTTTCACGGCTGCGCGTCACTTGCTCTCCCGCTCCTCCCCACCACAGAGCGCGGCCGCAGCGGCCAAAGCTTGTTTTAAAATGTTGGTTTAGCGCGCGCGCACACACACACACACAACTGTCTTCCTCATTAAGCAGAACACTTTCGCTTTCCCGCGTCACTTTCACTCCTTGCACCGAGGATCCCATGGAAGTAATTATCACTCCAATCACGAAGCATCCTTTTCAGGTAATATTCACTTCGTGCACGGAAGATCCAGTGCGTGTAATATTCACTCTTTGCATAGCGTTTCCTATGAAGGTTATAATCACTCCATGCACGGAGTATCTTATCCACATAATATTTACACTATGCTCGAAGCAGTACCCGGGTACTTTATGAGCACCCGCTTCATGGTATCAAAGACGCTTCGTTGCCGAAGGGCCTGCTGGGAGGTCTGCTGTGATAATGATGTGTCATTGATACCACCCTCTGAGATGCGCAGCTCAGACACACCACTGGTGTCATCAAAGAGCCGGAAATCGAAGGCTGTGCGCGCGCTCACCGGAAATCTGAGATCAATATCAGAGCTGGGGGGGTCATGTGATCTGGTGACTGACCTTCCTTAAAATACCCTCAGTCAGTACTTGAGAGGCATCGACAGCCCCCTGCGGCTCCAGTACTGGAGACCCACAGAGGACCATCTGTACCCCCTCTGCTGACCTTTAACCCCTCTGCTACCCAGTACTGTTTCTGTCTCCTGTGCTTCTCTTTCTTCCACCTGTCTCCAATGAATCTCTGCCTTGTTTCTTTCTCTCCCATGAATCTCTGCCTCCCGTGCCTCTGCCTCCTATGCTTCTCTTTCATTCATCTGTCTGTCTCCCGTGCTTCTCTTTCTTCCACCTGTTTCCTGTGCATCTCTGCCTTGTTTCTTTCTCTCCCATGAATCTCTGCCTCCCGTGCTCCTCTGCTCCCTATGCTTCTCTTTCATTAATCTGTCTGTCTCCCGTGCTTCTCTTTCTTCCACCTGTCTCCTGTGCATCTGCCTTGTTTCTTTCTCTCCCATGAATCTCCGCCTCCCGTGCCTCTGTTTCCTGTGTTTCTTCCTTCCATCCATCTCCAGTGAATCTCTGCCTTGTTTCTTTCTCTCCCATGAATCTCTGCCTCCCGTGCTCCTCTGCTCCCTATGCTTCTCTTTCCTTCATCGATCCGTCTTTGTCTCCCGTGTTTCTCTTCCACCCGTCTTCTGTGCATCTCTTCCGTGTTGTTTTCTCGCTCATGAATCTGCCTTATTGCCGCCCGTGCTTCTCTTTCCTTTTTTGATCTGCCTCCCATGCTTCTCTTTCTACCATCTGCTTCCGGTGCATCTCTGCCATGCTTCCCTTTCTCCCGTGAATCTCTGGCTCCCGTGCTCCTCTGCCCCCTATGCTTCTCTTTCCTTCATCGATCTGTCTCTGTCTCCCGTGTTCCTATTCCATCCGTCTCCTGTGCATCTCTTTCTTCCACCTGTCTCCTGTGCATCTGTGCTGTGTCTTTTCTCTCCCATGAACCTTTGCCTCCCTGCCCTAGTGTCACTCCACTACTCCTATTGTAATTAAGGTACTATTTCCCAACCTCCACCCTCCCGTTGTTTATGTCCTCCTCCCCATAACAAAAAAACGATAAATTAGCATTAGAACAGGCAGAGAAAAGTTGCCAACATTGCATGGACAAAAAACTAGAACACATTTTTTTGTGTTAATTATTTTTATTAGGGTCGTTCAGTTGTACATAAAGTTTTCTTGGTTATATATAGGGTGATAAAAATGGTTATACCACTTTTTTTATTATAACTTTTCAACATGCCGCACAACATTCACAATGCTCTACAACACAGCTTAAAGACATTAACAAAGCCAATAGCTCTGTCTAAACACTTATAAGGTCCCAAAAGCGAGACCTATTGGCTATGCCAATGCTTGTTTTAAGTTCTTACAGATTAGAAGTTTTCTGGTCAAATCTATGGCACAGGGGATGGTCAATTTTGGCAAGATACCGTTGGTAGGCATTATAGCGTCTAGGTCCAGGATCGGGAAAATTTATCAAACGCTGCTATATGCCCTCCCTGATGATCTAGTAACTCAGAATGACAGATGGGACAGGAAACTTGCACAGGAGGGCACGGACCTGGTGGCTTCCTTGGAATTTGCGAATCAGATTTTAATAACTGGCAGCCTGAGAGCTCAACATTACATGTCTGTCTTTGACCTATACTATACCCCTGGGAAGATTGCTAAGTGGTCTGGGTCTCGTGGGAACTCATGTAGCAGGTGTGGGACACTGGCCGCTGATACGATTCACGTTCTTTTTGTGCCCAAGCTTGCTAAATATTTACAAGACATAGAATTTTTCTTGACCCAGATCCTTGGCAAGACGATTTCATTAACCGCCGGCCTAGTAATCCTGGGGATAGATCAGACTCAGAACACAGAGGGATGGACCAGATTAGAAACTGGGCTAGTTTTCATTGCAATGGCCATTTCAAGATCCAATATTACATCTCAATGGATCAGTCCTGATCCTCCCACGTTTATAAATTGGAGGGCTAGGTTGCTAGCCATATACAGCATGGAGATAGCAGTGTATAGGCTTAAAGGCCGTAGGAGACAAGATATGGGCAAGAAGGTATGGGCTCCAGTAACCAATTGGATAGGTTGAATAATGCTGTTTTTCTGTCCTTTCTCAATCACATTTGTATTATACTTTTTGCTAGTTTATTAACGGATTATGTTCAGCTAATATGAAATGTCGACCTTACTCAGAGCTAAAAAATAAATTCCCCTTTTTTTCTATTTTATTCTTTCCTTCTTTTCCTTTCTGTCCTAAGAATTGCTTGTCAAGTAATGAGTGATGTATGAAGTGTCATAACAACTGTCATTGTAACTTTGTAAAAAAATAAAAAATATAAAAAAATAAATTAAAAAATTCCCTGGGTATAGTTCAACATGCACTCTGATATACGGACTCCTGCTTTTCAAGGCTTCTTCACTCCTGGAGATCTCTCGATGAGTAGATCTGAGCTTTGAGTGTTGCAGTGAACTGGAGACACCCTCTAAGGAGCGTTGGAGTGGAGGAGAAAGAGTAGACGCATCAGTGACCATACCTCGAACTGCCACTGCCACTGAAAAGACCAGGCAAGAAGGCGAGTGGTGCAGCACTGGATGCCGACAACTCAAGAGATAACCTACACTGTAGTTGTTCCTAGGAGATGCATGCTATACAACAATGCACTCTCTTGCCCTTTCTTTTAGGATCAAATGTATCAAACAGCTGTAAAGCCCCGACAGATAAACTTGTCCAAATGCTGCTAAAGAGATTACTTCACTGCTGCCTCTCTGCATTAAGAGAAACACAACCTCAAAGTTTAGAACTCACCGGCAGACCATCCTTTAAGGTGTGAGGGAAGCTCTGGCATTCATATTGAATCTCTCTGGTGTTGATGTGCTGAAGTTTCAGTGAACTTTTAGATGCACATTTTGCTACTATTATGTGGGTACTACAACCCTTGCAAATATTGCAGTTGCTGGTATACCTCTCCTGCTAAAATGCAAATATTGCAGTTTCGGTTATACCTCTCCTGCTAATATATGCCAATCAATGCACTCACTAATTATGGGAACATTCTATATTATCCCCGCACGGCAAAACAGGAAAGGAACGGATCAGATTAAAATCATAAACACCCTAATCCTACTAAAAAAGAGTACATGTGCCTGCCAACATCACCAGGCTCCACTGCTCTCACTGGAAACTTGACCCACTGTTGCAGTTTTTGCAAGTCTGATGCAGACACGGAGAAAAGAGGTTGGAGAAGTAGGCTAATCTGGGAAGGGCCAAACTTAACACTGATCTTGTAACTGAATTGCTCTGTGTTGGTAAATTTCCTCATGGCAGTGCCAGTTTGTGGCTATTTTAACAGACTGAATCTCATCCCATGACCTCCGTCTCATAAATGACGTCAGTAAAATTAGGAGATTCTCTCCAATGTATACAGTGCATGTGAAATTAACCGACCCGAGCCTCCACACTGCAGAAATATATAAAAGGTAGACATTTGGAAAATGTAAATAAATATTTTTTAAGGCAACAACTTAAAAATTAAACAAAGCAATGAATACTAAAAATATTAAGAGTGAAAACACTTCACGACATGATAAATTAGATTTTCCAAGGCTAAACAGCATTACCTCGCCAAATAAAGTAATTAAGAAAAACATTCAAAGGGAAGTCACATCATATGTTTTGAACAACAATATTTTTACAAAGAAGCATTTTCTTAGCAATGTCTAAGCTCATTGAGTTACCTAGCAGCCACAGGGAATATAATTTCCAAAACACATTTTTAGGGAGAAAATAAATATTTCAGAGGGAGAGTAACTTTCAAAAGCCAGAATTATATTCCGTCCTGCAACTGATCTGAAAATTCTCTACAATTACATTGTTCCAAGTTCCAAAAGGGCAGTCAGGTCTTCAAATGTAATACAATTTAAGGTTAATATATGCAGGTTGCCAGCATTTAAGCAACACTGGGTGCTGTCACTGTTTCAAAAGGATAACACCATTATCAGCACCATCTGTTACACATTTTCTAAATGTTTGGGTGTGGGTGAAAATAGAGAAAAAGTTACTAAACAAAAAAACCGATTCGCTCAAGAAAGCACCCAAGTTGCCATAATAATAGGGTCCCAGACACAACCAGCTTCTATTTATTCTACAATTTCTGCAGAGGCAACAACTATTGTAAACGTTTTCAATGGAAGTTATACACTGCCCCGGCGCAGAAGGTCATGTCCTATCACTCTGAAGCACCACAACTGTGGTAAGACTATGAAAAACAAGCAGTGGCATAGCTAATAGGTCTCGCCTTGGGAACCTATTTGCTTTACCAGATACTGTGCAGCATGGCTAAAGAACAAAAAAATAATTTCTGGCGCAGCCCGCCGTGCCATGTTGTATCCATGTGCACCACTCATGCATGCCTACAAAATGACATGGCCTTTTTTTCTTCTTTTTAGTTACTGATCAGACTTGGTTCAGGAACTAACAAGGAGGGAAAAAGCGTGAAAGTTTCTTTTTCAAAGCGGGGGGAGCAACATGGGGGTACAGGTGATGGGTGGAAGGAACACTGAGGTCAAGAGTGGGGGAAGCAACACGGAGGGCATGGGCTAGGTATGGAAGCACAACAGAGTGCAGTGAGAAAAAGAAAATAGATGAAAGAAGCAATGATGGAGTGAGGTTTGTAAAACACATCCTCATGAAATTAAGCAACCCCATAATAATGTATTGACTGCATGAATTAATCAATTCTGAATGCACACATTTACATAAGGGGCAAACGCATTTTACATAATATACTAAACCATGTTGGTATGAGTGCGTATTTTTTGCGCATTGAAAAACCGTGCTACTGCATGTTTATGCTATGTTGTACATTGCACATTTTGCATGTTGTGCATAAGTAACGAAAAGATTGCTTTAAATTAATAGCTTTTGCTAGAATTTAATTAACACAGAGCATTAGTATGGTGGGAGGTAAACATAATGGGTTTTATTCCACGAAGTAATATTCTTTTGTGATTGTTTACTTTAGTACGGGATTGGGCCTGCATGAAAATTGCCTCTTGTTTAAACCAGCACGTGGTTGGCCTGGTCGGTGTGAAGTGCGCATGCGCCGGGATGGGTTGCATGCTCGCAGACTACAGAGTGTACCAGCTGATGTAACTTGTGTGAAGGCCATATTGACCTGTGTCCTATTGTTTGTGTGCCAAGACGTGACAGCAACTGTGGGAACAGCCATCACTACGTGCAATTCGAATGTGAAACGGATATCATATTGAACAATGTGACAATATGTATAATTTTGAATGCTAGTGGTATACGAATGTATTGGTCTTAAATCCTTCCTTTGTTAGAACCGGTATAGGATGGATTTGTGAGGAGAACTGGATGGGGCGACCCTAGTATGATTTATGACAACCAATCACAGACCGAGTTTTTACCGATACTGCAACATTGTAAGATAGTGTGCTAGACAGAAAGGTATAACTAATGTCCCAATTAGCGGTGTGTCAGAGCAGACGGAGAGCAGATGAGACGCAGATCTGGCGAGAAGGAGAGAGAAGGGTCGGAGAGAGATCAGACGAACCTGAGGCAGTGCGGTCCGGTATAACAGTGCAGGCCGGAGTGGCAGATCCAAGACAGAGAGAGCAGACCAGCACAAAGCCAGAGAACACTTTAGGTATGAGAACGTTGCGGGAGTGCTTGGGAGGAGATTGCGTCGGTGGAGAACTAGATTAAGGTAGATTAATTGGGAGATTAATTTAGTAGTTAGTTTATGGCAAGCTTAGCTGCATCTGTCCTGTTAACTTTGTCCTCTGAGCCCATCTCTGGGGACCTCTTGCCACAACCTCGGCCAAGGAAGTGGTTTTCCTGATTCTTTGGTGGTATCACCCTCCTTGATTGCTTTAATTTGCAAGTATATTTCTGCAAGTATTTATGCTGTACCTTCTCTTCCCCATTCCTATGCACGCTTTGATATCGATGCAAATGATTCATTTTAATTACATTGCTTGATAATTTGTTCTCTTATATGCAATCTTGTGTGTGCACTGATGATCAATTTAAGAGCATTTAATAATATAAAATCATTAACCGAAGAAGTGACTGTGGTTATTTAGTTAAATGTTAAACTGTTTAGTTAATCATAGTCACCATCAACTCTTCAACTAATGGTCCATCGACCAAAAGAAGAAGCAGCTGAAATCACAAATAGTTAGAATCATATACTAATTTTCAACACTAATCCTTTATGGGTTCCGGAGTAGACTGCTACTCGCCAGAAAAGCGCTTCAACACCCCATCAGGGGTAACGGGCGCTATATGAATGCAAACCTTTCTTTCCCTTCTATCCCTCCGCTATCCTTCTCACTCCAACTAACTGACTAATATGCACCACTCAAATTACTTTCATATTTCACCATACAAATTCACCACTAATCCTTTATGGGTTTCCGGAGTACCGTGCTACTCACCAAAAAAGCGCTTCAAACCCCATCGGGTAAGAAGCGCTATATAAATACAAACCTTTTTTCCTCTTCTATCCTTCTGCTATCCTTCCGAATCCAAATAACTGACTAACATATCCACCACTTAAAATTTACTTGCATGTTTCACTATACTAATTCAACACTAATCCTCTATGGGTCCCGGAGTAGCGTGCTACTCGCCGAAAGCGCTTCGACGCCTCGTCAGGGGTAGTAAGCGCTATACAAATGCAATTACAATACAATATATAAATGTTATTAATGTGAAGCATAGTACTTAATAAAACTGACAAATTAAACCCCCCAAATCCAGCGCCCGTCTTCAGGGATCATTTATGGGTAATGTGTGATGGGCCCCGTTGTTTGGTAAAGCAATTTATGTATGATGAGATTTCCTTTGGTCCCGGACTCATGAATTTAGGGGTTGCACTGGATCAGTTTTTCTGGTAGCAGAATAATGGTTATTATTGATTAGTTTGGTGATTTATTGATTATTGATTAAATGTTTAACATTCTATGTAAAGTGAATTAGCATTGTGTTTTTATGTAGTCTTTGGAACACAGGTACAGAAGGGTATGTGGGAAGCCGGCAAAGTAAAAGTTGGTCTGAAATAAGACAGAAGAAAAGTGTGAGAAGTGAAATCACACGGGAATAGGTGCATTGTCTGTTTAATTAGTGATACTATTTAGTGTGTATGTAAAGGAAGAGTGAGGTAGCGAAGGGTCCACCGGTGAAACTTTGGCCTTATCCCCGGAAGAGTAGCGAGACCTCCTTTTCAACAAAAGGTCCTCTTGTGAAATTTTGGCCTTATCCCTAAAGAAGTAACAGGTCTTCTCCTAGCTTGGGTGAAGGGAAGGATAGCGGAATTGTTATACTTGCCCGTATTGGAAGGAATGTTCTTGAGAGTGAAAAACTCTCTCTCTATTTAGTAAACAGACAGTGTGGTATTGTTCTATGTTGTGACTAATAAGTTATTGTAAAGAAAACGGACTTAGAAAAGTGCCGATAATTTTTGTAAAGGGAGGGTCAGCAGCAGGAGGAGAGGCTGACGTCACAGAAAGCCACGCTGGCATTGGTCAGTCTGTAAAGACAGAGTGAGCTCAGATTGGCTGGTTGGTGTGAGCCTCGCTGGTATTGGACAAGCTAGTGGAGATGTAGAAAGCACCGATTGGAAGAGTTAGAGTGTGTCGCGCTGACATTGGTCAGGTGTTTAGGGAAGCAAAGGAGTTCGATTGGTGAATTATAGTGGATTGTGTTGACAAAGATTTGTATCGAGTAAAGTTGTTGACTAGCAACGAAAATGTATTTCGAACAACCGAAACAGGAGAAATTGACTTTGTTTGGCAAAATTAAAAGATTCTTTAAAAAGGACAAACCAGTAATAACGAGGAGTTCCTATCCCTCCACCAAAAACACCAGCGTCTTATATGATGTTAAAATATGGTTATCACACTTGTATTTGGCTAGAAAATTGGGTGGGATATACGAAGAATGATTGTATACTAGCTTTTCCAGAGCATGGTTCTTTTAATTTGGCAGTATTACGTAACTTGAGAGAAAAGATGATGGCATTAGACCCAAGACCTAGACCTACACAGTTTGAAGCACTAGTAGAATGGGAAGATGAAATGTATGAAAGAGAAAGATACAGAGGTGGTAGAGTTCATAGATTTATGTTTGGAAGATTTCATGATGAAAGACATGAAGATAGAATGAAAAGGTGGAGAAATGGAGAGATAACTGAAGGATTGTAACCAGTTTTAAAGGTAGGAGAGACTGCAGGAAATAAATGTAAGGAGAAAAAGAGACATTTAGAGCAATTTGGTTATGGGTATAACCAGAAAGAAACTGATGATGAGCTGCTGGATGACATTAGTTAAACGACCACCAACTTATCAGGAGAATTCAGCGATGGTGACACCAAATGCACCATCAATGGAAGCCCCAATGACACCTCAAACGACACCAGTTCCAACTGTAAGCGATGTAGAGCAGGAAGGAGAAGTATAATTTGCCATACAAACTAAAGAATTAGTTGAAAAATTGAATCAAATGAATATGAAAATAGATGCAATAACTGTGCCAGTAACGATAGGACCAGCAATACCTGTATTCGAAAGTAGACTTATCCATGAACATTCCTTAACTGTCCCATTAAATTCTGCCATAACATCAGCTAGTAGTAGAATTAATGCTGTAAGTGTTCAAAGTGAACAGCCCACTACAGTTACCAGATCAACACCTCCGACTAATTTAACAATAATCGAAACACCTAGGGAAATAATGCAGTTACAGCCCAAAAGGACAGAGTTGGATGAGATTCCCAGAAGTGAGGTTTCAATAGGTCCAACCACTGAAGAATTAGATGATTGGGTGAAAGGGTTACAAAGGAGAAAAACACAACCACAGCCTATAGATGTATGTAAGTTGAGAGTAGATCTGGAAGAAATGATCATTGGGACCATAAGTCCAGACAGGCTAAAGACTTATCAAGATGATGAATTGATCTATCTGTGTAAGAGTATTACTTGGAAAGCGAAAAATCTACATGAAAGGTTAGTGGAAGCGGCAGAAGAGTTGGGAATGGATATAGGAAGATCAAAGGTGTTGCAGAAGACAGAGTGGATTTTACTGAAAAGGATATAGAAAATATGAATAAGTCTGGTAGACGATTGCAGATAAAAGAGTTAATGGTTGTTTTGAGAAAATGGGGAGACGTGGAAAGATGGAAGGGTAGATGGATGAGGACGAAAGAAGAATTAGCTGCTAAATAAATACATTTGCGTCCAGTAAGAGAAGTAGAAAATGTAGCTCTGGAATGTCCCATGAGAGAAGTTCCAGGAGGAGGTTATGTGCATGTTCCGTGGACTAGACAGGATATATTGTCTTTCACCAATGAGTTTCCAAGGTTGAGAGAAAAACCTGTGGACTGGTTTAAACAAGTTGAGAGGTTCGTGAAAGTATCGAAAGTATTGTTAATCAATCAATCAATCACGGTATTTATAGAGCGCGCTACTCACCCGGGAGGGTCTCAAGGCGCTGGGGGAGGGGGTAAGTTACTGCTCGAACAGCCAGGTCTTGAGCTGCTTCCTGAAGGAGAGATGGTCCTGGGTTCGCCGAAGGTGAGTTGGGAGGGAGTTCCAGGTCTTGGCTGCCAGGTAGGAGAAGGATCTTCCTCCGGCGGTGGTTCTGCGGATGCGTGGTACGGTGGCGAGGCTGGTTGATCGTAGCTGGCGGGTGGGCGTGTAGAAGGTCATGCGGTTGTTGAGGTACTTTGGGCCCAGGTCGTGGAGGGCCTTGTGTGCGTGGGTGAGGAGTCTGAACGTGATTCTCTTGCTGACGGGGAGCCAGTGCAGGTCTTTCAGGTGTCCGGTGATGTGGCTGTGTCGGGGGATGTCCAGGATGAGTCGTGCGGAGGCGTTCTGGATGCGCTGGAGTCTTTTTGAAGTTTGGCTGTGGTTCCGGCGTAGAGGGTGTTCCCATAGTCCAGTCGGCTGGTGACGAGTGCCTGGGTGACGGTCTTCCTGGTTTCAGTGGGGATCCATTTGAAGATCTTGCGGAGCATGCGCAGGGTGTTGAAGCACGAGGATGAGACGGCGTTGACTTGTCTGGTCATCGACAGGGAGGAGTCCAGGATGAAGCCCAGGTTGCGTGCGTGGTCCGTTGGCTTGGGCGCGGTGCCCAGGGCCACCAGGAGTCGTCCCAGGCGGAGGGTGATGAGCCCAGGATGAGGACTTCCGTCTTGTCTGAGTTTAGTTTAAGGCGGCTGTTCCTCATCCAGTTTTCGACATCTCTCATCCCGTCGTGTAGGTTTGCTCTGGCGGTGGTGGGGTCGTTGGTGAGGGAGAGGATCAGCTGGGTGTCGTCGGCGTAGGAGATGATGTTGAGGTTGTGTTGGCGTGCGATGGCTGCGAGGGGGCTCATGTAGACGTTGAAGAGCGTTGGACTGAGTGAAGATCCTTGTGGAACGCCGCAGATGACTTCAGTGGCCTCGGATCTGAACGGGGGGAGGCGGACTCTCTGGGTTCTTCCGGCGAGGAACGAGATGATCCATTCCAGTGCTTTCTCTCGGATTCCGATGTTGCTGAGGCGCTTCACTAGGGTGCGGTGGCAGACGGTGTCGAACGCCGCGGAGAGGTCCAAGAGGATGAGGGCTGCTGTTTCCCCGTTGTCGGTTAGGGTTCTGATGTCGTATGTCCTTGTTAAAGGATTTAGATGGATTATTTGAAATTGTTGTCCCTGCAGATCTATGGACTGAATGTAATATTACAGTTGATTGGCCAAAAGATGAATTTACTAGAGATGCCAAAACAGGAGCACCTTCTGATGAGGTGATGAAAAAGTATCATCAAGTGATTACTTTCTTGAAAAGCAAAATTTCCCCTCAGGAAACTGATTGGGTAAAGATTGATAGAACGACCCAAGAGCCGAAAGAATCTGTGCATGCCTATTATGAGAGGTTATTACAAGTTTTTAAGCAGTATAGTGGTTTTGAGAATATTGGAGACAAAGATATGGGTCATTTTGTGTATAGGTTTGTGTATGGATTAAGACCCGAGATTAGTCAGATGATGCAGCAGCATATGTTGTGTTGACAAGCCAAAACGATCGATGAGCTCTTGAGGTATGCAAAGTATTGTAGTGATGACATTGAGTCCCACCATCGCAAATTAAAAGAAAAGATGATGTGGGCACAAGTAAGGGTAGCAGAGCAG
The DNA here is from genome assembly GCA_963921515.1 of Calotriton arnoldi. Classification (NCBI taxonomy): domain Eukaryota; kingdom Metazoa; phylum Chordata; class Amphibia; order Caudata; family Salamandridae; genus Calotriton; species Calotriton arnoldi. The sequence continues at coordinate 2,452,576 of CAWUFW010001142.1, forward strand.
CAGGAAACTCAGTTGAATTCTCAGGCTATAAACCAAATGGGAGGAGTTAGTCAGAATACTCAAAAATCCGGTAGAGGTAGAAGACAAATGAGCAGAGAAGAGGCAAAAAAGAAATTTCCTTGTCATGGGTGCGGAACGTATGGACACTGGAAGAATGAGTGTAGATCAGTGCAGAGGACTAATGGAGGAAATCAAATTTTAACCCCACAGGTGCAGAGTGAGATAGTTGTGCAACAGACACCGCAGCAGCAGGTAGTTACTACCCAATATCAGGTCCCGCAACCACCGTTACCACATAGTGTAAATGCTCAAAGATACAGTGCGGATACAGGGTTCCACGGAGGAGACCAGGTTGGTAAAAATACTAACACAAATGTGATTCCCCAATTTTGGATGCAATGTGATGGAAGTGATGTTGAATCGAATCAATGACGGTGCCTGAGGGGGGAGGAAGAGTGCGTGCTTGGCGCTACTCTAGAGGTAGATCAGTCAGGTCCATTTGTTGATGGAAAAGTGGAAGGTAATGATATCACCTTTCTTGTGGACAAGGGTGCTACCCGTTCTACTGTGAGAGCAGCAGAAATTCCAAACCTACCCCTCTCGGGAGAAACTATCCAGGTAGTAGGAGTCTCAAATAAACAGATAAATACTCCAGTTACTAAACCAATTGAAGTACATATTGGTCCCTTTAAAGACATGCATCGGTTTGTAGTGTGTGACTCGAGTCCAGTGAATTGGTTAGGAAGGGATTTGCTGTGCAAGATGAATTGCACAATTTATTGCACACCGGATGGTATTGCATTTCAGACACCTGATGAGGATGTCGCGTTTTAAATGGTGCTAGCAAAGCAAGGAACGGAAGGGAATGAGTTATATTCACTTCTTACAGACAAAAGTGTGCCTGAAGAATTGATGAAGGTAGTGAATTCAGAGGTATGGGATTTCACAGGACAGGAGATTGGGTTGATGAAGAAAGTGGATCCGATTAGAATCACAGTGAAAGATGGTATTGACTATCATCAGTCAGTCAAAAGAAGCTTTATTTCGACCATACAGGCCATAAAAGCACATACAAAAAAAAAAAAAAAAAGAACAATGTGTACATAAGAGAAAGATAAAAAACAAGACTACTATTTATCATTATAAAAACTGCTATGTCCATGCTAAATACTCTTTCTAAAGTTGAGGTAGACCAAATTGTAAATTCATTAATTTACTCTCTATTTGAGGTTTTAAGGTCACTTAAAGTGCAAGGTACAAGATATTTCTAATTTCTGTAATTGTTTTCAAAGTAAAATGACACATATTACAACTTAAAAGCGAATACATTAAATAAAATGCCTGTTGGTTGCAAAAAACATTTAAACTTCATCTGGAAGATATTTGTAACAAATGTTAAAAAGAGAATAAAAACAGATAAAATTCAATGATTAAAAAGGCCATCCAAATAGGTTAGTTAGAGAGGGTGGGAGCCATAGTGTGAATATATGTGCAAAACCGCATTATTTTTCCTTGTAGTCTAGCTTTTCAGGACATGTAACTATGGAGTTTACCAGTAACTACAGATTTCCTAAGGGAGTTTGCTTAAGAATAGCTCTACGGGTGCACCACATAGAGTAAATAAATCGTGAGATGGCAAACACAATAGGTAAGTCAATTCCGTACTTAAGGAGCCTGTATGCTTCTACGCAGTGTCTAATCCCCATGTTTCTACAAAGTTGTAAAATCCACCGTGACCTGGGTTTACCATAGGCCGGGCATAAGAAGAGGACATGCATTTCAGTTTCCTCGGCTTGATCACACCCAGGGCAATCTAAAGTGTGGGCTCCCTGCCATTTATTCGCAAATGCACGGAGCGGAAGCGCCCCGTGTCTGAATTGGATATAAAGTTTTTTTGCAAGAAGCGGCTGTATGCTGTCAAGAGCCGCTTCCATTCTGTATTGCAACTTAATGTCCAAAAACCTGGAAGTTAGACAGCCCGGCTTGGTCCCCCGCCATAGTAGGTCCAGTTTGAACTCTCTATAGGAGTCAAGTAATGACCTTCTAGAGATAGTTGGACATATCTCATCAGGAGTTGTCCACATGTTTGACCTCCCCAAGGCCTGGCATGTGTTTCGAATATAGGCTAGCCAAGGGAGTTTCCCTGCACCTTGGATGTACATGACATCTTTTAATTCCTCTCTATATTCCACCAATTCAGGCGTACTCCACAGGCGTCGCCAGTATAGGAGTGGTCTAGAAGAGACCACATCTACTATAGGACTAATTCCTAGGTCCATCCTGAGCGGTGTTAAAGGGGAGCTCATGGGGAGGCCCAACAACTGTCTCAGAAATGTGTTTTCTGTCATTACGTGAGAAGTGGATTGACAGTGGCCCCACAATTCTGCCCCATACAGTGAAGCTCCCCTAGCCTGAGTTTTATATATTTCTGCTACAGGGCCTATTACTTTTTGCGTGCAGCTCTCATAGACTTTTAAAATGCCTCCCGAGGTCTGTGTCAATTTGAGACTGGCTTTCTTTATTTGTGTCCCCCATTCCATTTTTTCGGTTAGTGTAATCCCGAGGTAATCAAAAATGGACACTCTCTCTAAGGGCCGTCCGTCTAATCGTGGAAATGGACAGTTCGAGGTGTTAGCGTTAAAGACCATATACTTGGTTTTTTGTAGGTTTATTTCCAGACCCCGATTTTTACAGAAGGTACTGAACGCATCAAGGACCCTCTGCATGCCCATGGGGGATTTGGAAAGTAAAAGCGTATCATCCGCAAACATAAGAGCTGGTATTTTGCGGTTAGCCAATCTCGGCGCATCAATGTCTTTCCCGTCCAGCAGGGTTTCAATTAGGCCATTTAAAAAAAGGGAAAAGAGTGTCGGGCCAGGACACATCCCTGTCGTACCCCTTTCTCGACAGGGAAAGGGGCAGACAATTCACCATTTTTTCCATATCTTATTCTCGCGTAATTGTCTTGGTGGAGACGTCTAAGCTGGTGGCAAAGATATTCCGGAACTCCCATATCGAGCAGTATGCCCCACAGCTGATCCCGCTGCACCAAGTCAAAAGCGGATTTGAGATCCACAAATGTGAGGTAGAGGCTGCCACCCGCTAGAACCACGGTTTTCCAGTGGATAAGCTGTAATCTAAAGATCTGGTCAATGGTGGAGGTCCTAGCCCTAAACCCTGCTTGTAAGGGTGTTAGTACGTTATTCTCTTCAATCCAGGTTTGTAAGCGCTCCAAGAGTACACGAGCAAAACATTTTTGGGTGACATCCAGGAGGCTTATGGGGCGATAATTAACTGGATTGAGGGGTGAACCCTTTTTATAGATGGGGATAATTTCTGCCCCGGCCCACGTAGAGGGCAACGCCATGCCTTGAAGGATGGCATTAAATAGTAACCAAAGGTAGGGAGCCCAAACTGTGGGTTCTGAACGAAATAGGTCACCAGGAATCTTATCCAGCCCCGGTGCTTTGGCTGGGAGGAGCTTACCCAGTGCCTCTGTAATTTCCTTCATGGTGCAGGGTGGGGCATCTAGTTTTGAGGGTTCCTCGTCTGGAGTGAATGTTTCTATCCTGCCCTCATCTTCTGGTGTCCTAGAGTATAATGATTTAAAGTGGGCTCTCCAGACTTCTTCTCCCAGGTTTGGTACTATGGCCTGTTGGCCTTCAGATTTCCTTGTCTTAACTAGACTCCAGAAGGCCCTCATATCATGATTGTCCAGTGCTATCTTTATTGCTTCCCATTTGTCACTTTCCCAGTTCTTTTTGGCTTTGGCTAGAGCGTTTCTATACTTAACTCTGGCTTCTTTGGTCAGTGGTCTATCATTTGTTTTGATGGAAATAAGAAGGTCATGCTTTGCTGTCTTACACTGTGGATTAAACCAGGGATGTCTTGGTTTGGATTTCGGCATTGTCCTATTACTGGAGTGAAAAAATTGGGCCAGGGTGGAGAGAAGGTCCTGATGATTTTTGGCAATTGTTAATTGGGGGGGCTGGAGTGCTAGTAAGCACTGATGGTTGGAGGACGGCTTCTAGTAAGGGAAGAATTTGTTTATATAGCAAGACGATTTTGTCCGGTGCTTGAATAAGTTCTCCCCAACGCACCCGCCTTCCCCCTGCAGACACTACTAGAGGTGAATTCAAAGTTAGGGGTGTGGTAGTTAGGCCTTCAGCAAATGGTAGTGATATTTCTAAAACCAGAGGATTGTGATCACTCTCGTGGCGAGGAATGATCTTAAAGTCGAGGACCCTGTGCCATAAGCTAACATCTACCAGGATGTAATCTAGTGTTGAGGCCTGCTCCAGTCTATTAAAGGTAGAATTCCCTGAAGAGTCGGATGGAAATCGACCATTACAGGCCCTCAGTGAATAGCTTAGTGTAAGCGCATTCATTTGTAGAACCAAGGGAGTCCAAGCCCGAATTGTTGGAATGTTGGGCTCAGGGATAGACCAAGTTGAATCTTCTTCACTTGTAATGCTAGATGGTAAGCCACTTAGGGGTTCAAATTGGCAATTAAAATCCCCACCTAAGATGACCCAGCAGTTCTCTGGTAGACTGTGGAGAAACAAGGATAGGCAGTCTAGCGTGTGGGAGGTTTGCCCATAACATACAGGGCGTGAATAGACATTGATTAGGGCAATCCTTCTGGATTTAGGAAAAGAAAGAAGGATACACAGAATGTCAGGGGAAAGGGTCTCTAGTTGTTTGGCCTTACAACCCAAATGCACTCCGACCCAGGTGCACAGCCCCCCCCGAGGATCTTCCCCTGGCCCCCTGGACAGCTGGAGCATAGTACGACGCGTAGCCCACTCTATGTGTGTCTTCCCTTGACCACGTTTCCTGGAACTTGCATATATCATTTTGGTCTATGAATGCCCCCCAATCTGGGAGCTCCAATTTCGTTTTGAGACCTGCTATGTTCCAAGAAAGAATCTTCGAACTTTGTGGTCCTACCTTCTTGGCCACGGGAGCCTGTGGGGTGGGACATGCCTTTAGCGGGGCCAGATATATACAATCGGGCCGTTCCACACCCCTAGAACTACATTCATTGGCATCATGGGATTTGCTAGTTAAGGTAGTATTTGGATCTATGGGGCCACCCACGTTAGTCTGCTCCTTAACTCTTCCTTGTCCCCATTCCCATCATTTGACACTAGGTCATCATTTTCCATATGCGGCCATTTGATGGGTTGACTGATGGGCTTTAGTCAGTCAACCCAATCCAAAGGGCCGAATCTATTAGCAACAGGGATGTTATAGATCAACGGTGTGGAACGGTCCCAACCTACCTGCGGCCTTGTGCCGCCCTGGTCACTCAACCCCAAACCTTTAGCCATATTTCCCTCATTATATGGTTTTTGCCTAGGTGGATAAAAGTATCCCAAGGGCAAGGAAAAGATACCCCCCGCATCTCTAGAGTGTTCCCAGTCCAAGATGTGTTGTACAACCCAGGGCTCTTTGAAGTTTATCACTATGCAATCTCCAGCAATGTCTTTTTGTTTCCACCCCAGCCAACTTACCCTCCGTGTGAATAAAATTTTACCTATGTCTTGGTTTGGTAGGGGCCTATTGTTGATTAACCAGTGGATACATTTATTTTTGAGTTCAGGGTAGGACTCCCCTGAACCCCTTTCCAACTCTGGTACTCCCGCTAACACGATAACGTATGGGGTGGAGGCTGGGGGCAGATTGATGCTTTGTGTTACAGTCGAAGTTTCCCTGGGTATTGTGTATGGTGAGGTTCTCTTGCGGCCCTCGTTGCTATGACCAACTTGTTGTGGATCTAGTGGGCATAATGTGTGTGTTGCTCTGTTTACAGACTCTGGGAGAGGGACAGAAGTAATCCTCTGCCGGGGGTTGGCATGGTCCCGGCTTTGCGGGATAGTGGATCTAGTGGTAGAGGGGGCGTTCTCACATGTGTCTCTATTAAGCACAACAAGGGCAGGAGTGGTGGTAGGGACAGTTGTTACCTCGCTGGGATGTGGGGCCAGTTCTAAGGCAGAGGGTCTTATAGACTGATTCATTTTTAAAATAGAGTCAACTTTACCCACCCACAAGTCCACCAATAATGATAATTTATCAATACCGGTTATTAGAGCATCAATTTCGTCTTTTATGACCGAACTGTAATGTTCTTTAAGGTCCAGCACCAACTTAGACACCCACAGGGGTTGCTCTACAGTTGTCGGTAATTTCTCGCCTGCTCCTTGTTCTCCCAGGGGGCTGTCTGGTGGCGGGTCTATCACTTGTATATTCCTCTTTACTCCCTTGCGAGCAGCGGGTTTCTGTTTCCCCCCTTTCTTCTTCTTTCCCTCGCTTCCCTGGGGGGTCTTGAGGGCGCGGTCCACCCCCATCCGGGATCGTGTTCTTCGGGGCGCGGAGACCGTGATCGGGGTAGGTGATGGAAGTGGAGAGAGAGTCCCATTGTCGGGTAAAGTGGGGCTTAGTGCTAGGATCGGTGTCAGTGAAAGGCGTCTCTGTGCGTTCGATTTCATTAGAGACTGCTCCAATTGCCCGCTGCAGCATTTTGTCTATTGCGGTTGGTTGTGCTGTAGAGGGAGCGGGTGGGGCTTTCTTGCGAGTAATAGTACCTTTTGCTGTGGGAGTGCGTTTACCCATAGCAACTTGTTAGATAGTACTCAGCAAAACAGATCGTAAGCGCCTTAATAGTTTTAAATAGCAGTAGCAATAACGAGCAGCGAATTCTTGTGTATGCACTGACCTCTAGGTTGCGAGTTAAATGTTCACTGTCCCATCAGCCCATCTTCCATAAGCAGCGCCAAGGGGGGTGGCCCAGCCCAGTCTCCTCCGGGCGCAGACGGGTGCAGGCGGGCGCAAACGGGCCCGCCCTTGGTCCGGGCTTCGCTTGCGCGCGTCCCGCGCTGCGGGAGGTCCACAGTGCTTTTGTAGCGCCTCCGGGCGCGAGTGCAGCATCACGGGTGCAGAGGCTGCTGGGTGCTGTAGTTCCTGCTGCTGCCGTTCCCCTCACGGCGTATCTGAGGTGAGCTATGCCGTTCCCCTCACGGCAGGATGGATGCCAGCAACCGGACCCTCAGGTGCTACCCGTTCTACTGTGAGAGCAGCAGAAATGCCAAACCTACCCCTCTTGGGAGAAACTATCCAGGTAGTAGGAGTCTCAAATAAACCGATAAATACTCCAGTTACTAAACCAATTGAAGTACATATTGGTCCCTTTAAAGACATGCATCGGTTTGTAGTGTGTGACTCGAGTCCAGTGAATTGGTTAGGAAGGGATTTGCTGTGCAAGATGAATTGCACAATTTATTGCACACCGGATGGTATTGCATTTCAGACACCTGATGAGGATGTCGCGTTTTAAATGGTGCTAGCAAAGCAAGGAACGGAAGTGAATGAGTTATATTCGCTTCTTACAGACAAAAGTGTGCCTGAAGAATTGATGAAGGCAGTGAATTCAGAGGTATGGGATTTCACAGGACAGGAGATTGGGTTGATGAAGAAAGTGGATCCGATTAGAATCACAGTGAAAGATGGTATTGACTATCCAAATACGCCACAGTATAAAATGAAGCCAGAAGTTATAGCAGGAATAACTCCTGTAATTGATCAAATGATTGGACAAGGAATTTTAAAAGAATTAATGAGTAGTCCTTGTAATTCACCTATTATGGGATTGAAAAAGCCAAATGGAACTTATAGAATAGTACAAGATTTGAGAACGGTAAACAAAATTGTTGTGCCTTGTTGTCCAGTTGTGCCAAACCCAGCAGTGATTCTATACCAAATCCCACATGATGCGGAATGGTATACAGTGATTGATTTGTGTCATGCATTCTTTTTGATTCCCCTGCATCCAGATAGCCAGTATTTATTTGCGTTCCGGTATGGAGATCGTGTTTTGGCATGGTGCCGAGTTCCTCAAGGCTATACGGAGAATCCTTCAATTTTTAATCAGATATTGAAAAAGTGTTTGGAGGATTTGAGAATGTCTGAAGAGTCTGTTTTGGTTCAGTACATTGATGACCTACTGGTGGCATCAAAGACTCGAGAAGCCTGTGTTGCAGATACAGTTGCTTTACTGAACCATTTGGCAGAAGGTGGACATAAAGTGTCCCCTGCGAAATTACAATTCTGCCAACGAGAAGTCCAATACTTAGGTCACAAGATTGAGAAGGGAGTCAGAAAGGTAACATCAGAGCGTATTCGAGTGATTAGGGACATGAAACCGCCAACGACACAAAGGGAAGTGCGAATGTTTTTGGGAGTGGTTGGATATTGCAGACAGTGGATCAGTGGATTTTCACTGATGGCAAAACCTCTACAGAGGTTGACGAGGAATGATGTGAAAGATCCAGTTAAATTGGATGAAGAAAGTATGGATGCTTTTGTTAAACTGAAAGACAGTCTGTGTAAGGCTCCGGCATTGGGAATGCCTGATTATTCAAAGGATTTTGCATTGTATTGCAGTGAAAGAGATGGATGTGCACTTGCAGTTTTAACTCAAAGGCATGGAATGTCAAGACGACCTGTGGCATACTTTTCAGCTACTCTAGATTCAGTGGCTGCCGCATTACCCGGATGTTTGAAAGCAGTAGCTGCTACTTGTGTGAGCCTGGAACAGAGTGAAGGGATCATAATGGGTCATCCTGTGAGAGTGTATGCGCCACATTCAGTTGAGATCCTTTTAACAAGAACACGGACTCAGCACCTCACCTATAGTCGGCTGACTAGGTATGAGAGAGTGATTCTGGGAGCAGAAAAAGTGACAATAGTGAGATGTACAAATGTGAATCCTTCTACTCTATTGCCAGATGTTTGGGAGGAAGAAGTAAAGGATGAAGCTGAACAGAATTGTTTAGATGTGAATGAAATTTGTACCAAGCCCCGTCCTGACAACAAAGACGTTCCTCTTGAGGAATCTGATCGTGTGATGTTTGTTGATGGTTCTTGTTTGCGAACTGGAACAGGTGTATTGAGTTCTGCTAATGCGGTCTGTACTGTAGCGGAAATCCTGGAAGCATCCTGTCTAAAAGGGGTAAAATCTGCACAAGTTGCTGAATTGATAGCTCTAATTCAAGCCTATAAATTGGGAAAAAGTCAGAAAGTGACTATAATTACTGATAGTCAATATGGCTTTGGCATTGTGCATGATTTTGGAGAATTATGGATGCAGAGGGGATTCCTGACCTTTTCGGGGTCCCCCATCAGGAATAGTAAATTTGTAAAGGAATTGCTGGAAGCATTACAATTGCCAAAAAGAATTGCAGTGGTCAAATGTGCCGCACATAAGTCAGGAGATGATTATGTGACTTAAGGCAACAGATTTGCTGACCAAGTAGCACAATATTGTGCAAAGAATGAGACTTCCATAAATAGGGGAAAAGCAAAAGAACATACGGTTTGTCAACTTATGCTTACTAACATCATTGAAACATGGGATGAAGTGAGACAATTGCAGGAAGAGGCAGATGATGAAGAGAGACGGGAATGGGAAAAGGCAGGATGTAAGAGACGAGAAGATGATGATGTATGGGTATACATTGATGGAAGACCAGTCATGCCAGATAGTTTACTTTCTCATATGGCAAGGATGTACCATGGAGTGACATGTTGGCCGAGACGCCATGGTCAGATCATTCAAACAAACGTGGTTTAATACTAAGTTCAGGACTATTGCAGAGAGCCTTTGTCAGAGATGCCTGACGTGCCAACAGCAAAACCCAGGGAGAAAGATCATAGTTAGTCTGGGAACAATAGGGAGGGCAGGAGGTCCTTTTACCACACTACAACTCGATTTTATTGAGTTGCCTCCATGTAACAAGCTCAAATATATGTTAGTAATTGTGTGTTTGTTTTCTCGATGGGTAGAAGCTTATCCCACAAGGAGGAATGACAGCCTGACAGTGGCAAAGCTTTTGTTGAGGGAATACATTCCTAGATATGGTTTTCCGGTCACAATGGAAACAGATAGAGGAACACACTTCACTAGTGAAACAATCAAACTGATTTGTGAGGCATTGAGCATTCAACCAAAACTTCATTGTGCTTATCTTCCAGAGGCTTAAGGAATAGTAGAGCAGATAAATGGTACAATCAAGAGCAGGTTAGGTAAAGTGTGTAGATCCACAGCACTGAATTGGCCTGACGCTTTACCCCTAGTTTTGATGAGTCTCAGAAGCATTCCTGACAAAAAGACAGGACTGAGTCCGCATGAAATATTGATGGGAAGCACAATGAGACAAGCATTTGTACCTGCGAACAAATTAATAAATATATCTGATGATCTCATCCTTGACTATTGCAAAGGATTGGCTGATGTAGTACGTTCTGTGTTTCATCAGGTTGGAGCAGACGCGACCACAACACAACAGACTCAGGCGCATGATCTGATCCCTGGTGAGTGGGTTCACGTGAAAAGGCATAGAAGAACAAGCATTAAAAATGCAATAGGTCTCGCCTTTCATTAAGTTAAAGCCATTTGCTTTGCTATACAATACCATTAGCAAAGCAAATGGCTTTAACTTAATCAAAGGCGAGACCTATTGCATTTTCAATGCTTGTTATACTTACCATCAGGGCGAAAACCAAATTATTAACTCTGCAGCAGTACCACCCTTTACAGCCTTTGATGTAACTTCAAAGACTGCATTATAGTTACTTGATAGTCTCATCATTTCAAAACTGAAGCATTTTCAATATGCTATAATGTAACGAAGTCATGGATGTTACTTATTTATGTTATGCAACTAACAACCATTGACAAAGCCAATAGTACTAGCTTGTTGTAAGTGTAATGTTACTTGCTGTATTATATATCTGGATGTAATGACAGAAGCAGCAAATACCAGTCAGGTGACACACTAAACTAAGCACAGACTTTCAGTTTACATGTTTTAAGTCACGCCCGAAATTACAACGGCCACGCCCCTTTGAGGGACCCCCCCCCCAATTTTTTTGATCCCACTTAAAACCCTGGCTGCAGCTATACCAGTGACCAGTCAGTGAACGCCGCCACGCGAGGCAACTGGTGTCACACCAAGTAAATTATAATGTTGTAATCTACAGACAGACGCGGGGATCTCAAGCTATTAACACCTTGCCTGCGGCAGGAATTCCAGCCCGGTGCTGGACATTCCAATCGCGGGCGTGGTCGTGACGGAACCCAGCCGTCATGCGCACAGGACACCCGTCGCTCATGACGGCTGGGTTCCATCACAAGCATTGAAGGGGTTAACACAATGCTTCTCTACGGCACGTGCCATCACATGGGGATGCAGAGACTGCCACGAAGGGCAATGTTTCTTGGCCTTGTATCACTCATTCCCTTTGTAACATGTCAGCTCGCCAAGCACTAAACTCTTTGAAGAATGGCTGCGCAGCACTACAAACTGCGACCTTCCAGAGGGGGTGCACACTTCAGCCCCATCATTCATCCATCACTGTGACCTTCACAAGGAACGACTTTGCAGGTACAATAACCCGCTGAGCTATATTTGAACCGCACCCATAAACTTGTTGGTACATACACTTATGCAGCAGGTGCATTAACCCAGAGTGTCCTTATCGCCTTGAAATGATGCCTAATTACCCAGTCTCTGGCACAAGCCAAATTCACGGAGTTGGGAGCCCAGCTCGACAGCCTTAAAGCTGCATAGATACAGCACATGCTCATCGCACGGGCTACGCCACCATCGTTCCTACTGGCCACGTTCAGAAACACCCCGCCCACACCTTCACGTGCCAGGAAAAAATACCAACGGAACGCTGGGAGTTGTGGTCTTGGAGGAAACGGGGAAGAGGTTGAATGGCGGGAGGCGATCACAATAAAATCATGTGTGTAGAGGGTCAGTCAATCCGCCTCCTGTAGCGATGTGTTTATGCCACACATTTCTGGTTAAATCCTTACACACTAGATCAGTGGGTTAATGCATTGATCGGTGTACATTATTGGCAAATTACAAACTGAACAAGTTAACTTGGGGGTTAGTGCACTTATTGCAGGTATTTGTGAGCAAGTTACCAGTCCCATACCGGCAAGTTATAGAAGGGAGTGGGGCGGTGTCATGCAACCGACGAATGAGCGAGCGAATGGGGAGGGGGAGTTGGTAAGGTGCAGTTATGTGTGTGCCCGTTCAACTTCAGGATGTTAGTATAGGGGTTAAACCACTGCTGCAGAATAGTTGTGTAAGAAGCGCAGAAAAAGGGAAGATTCGTTTTATACCGAAGAGAAACCAACGATTTCCCAGAACCACAACGACGTCTCTTTTCCTCATTTTGTTCTCTCGTAAACTACACTGTGTTTAGATGAAGGTTGAATGACTGCCTACAAGTAAAAAAAATAAAAAAATTAAAAAAAAAATCGGTCTGCAAAAATAGTTCCTGGAAGGAGCCTGGATATCCATCCTTCGCGTCGAGACTCGTTCCCTTCCAGGAACACCCTTGGGCGGAGGCGCGCACAAAACCAGGCAAGTACATTATGTCGCAAGACTTCAGTTATGCAAGGTTCAGAGGAACGGGACATGCATCATATAGCGTGTCAGAGATAAAGAGACAAACGCAGCATTTAATTGGAAGCCCAACCCACTCTAACCCATTCGAAACCATATCTCCAATCCTGAATTTTCCACATACAAATCTGTGATTTCAGATGCACGAGTCTAACTAGCTCAATGGTAGCAAAACAAAACTACAATACCCAGACTGCATTAGGATACAGCTCAAACGTCCAGGGCTGAAAACAAGTTCTGTAATGACCTAGGGAGTGCTGGTCACCCTGTTTAGAAATGTGGCATTCTGGTTGACAGGGGTGACTACCAATGTTGAGCAGGAGTCCGGTGTCGACACCCGGTGATCCCGGCGGATTAACCAATTAAAGCGGGGGTCGCTGCATCGCCTTCGTTGACCTGAACTTCCCGATTCCACCTAGTGGCTCCTTTTTCCTAAAGTTTTACGGTGGTTTTAATGTGACCGTTTTATAATTACTTCTTTTCTGGTAAGGCTTTTGTGCTGGCAGGAACCGACCTGCCTGTACCATTTTGGAGTGTGCGTGTGGGGGGGTGTAGGGGGGAGCTGCGTGTGCGCATGTTATACAGAGAACACGTCTTGCTCTCTTGCAAAGCGCTCTAGCGCCTTTGGACCAAGTCTGCGCTATAGAAGACTGTAAACGTGATGCGTCTGCGCGTGTTATACAGAGAAGTTAGAGAACACGTCTTGCCCCAACGCCATTGCGCTAAAGATTGCAAAAATTAAAATAAAAAAATATATAGTACACGTCCCTGAAGCGCAAGAGCATAAGTGCCCAGGGAACTTGCAGCACCTCTGGCTACGTCCAGTGCACGCTGAAAGGCCGCTGCAGTGTTGATATAGGTGCTCGCCCTGGAGGACGTGAAGCCTTTCGTGGCAGTTCACATGTCGGCCTTGAAGTTTGCACTGTGCGTTTGTAAACAGAGCCTCGGCCTCAAGGTGCCCGCGGTCAAAGCAAACTGGGAAAATAAACACTTCTCTACTAGGCACGCGACATGGCTGGGACCAGGGCTTTAACTGAGATGAAACAAGTAAGGTACACAAAGGCAGCCGCAGAGAGTATGTTCGCATCGCGCTTCACTTTAAGTAAGTGAAAGCGCGATGCGAAAATAAACACGCGGCTGACTTTGCCAAAGCCGAATGTGAAGAAAAAAGTGCGTACGGACTAATGCAGGAGAGAGTGTCACGCCGCCAGTAAACTATCCAATCCCGGTAGGCGGGGCCAAAAGGAGACAAGGCGGCAACAAGGAGGGACTAAGAGGCCTCCTTTACAATCAGAAGCCAGCGTTTTGCATGGAAGATGACGCTACCCAATTAAAAAGATGGGCGGGGCTTCAACTCCGCCTCCGAGAGCTTCGGAATCTGTATTGATTCCAAGAAGCTCTCAAATGCCGAAAGCAGCGCATTCGCGCTGCTATCGCCAGCCGAGACCTAAAAACTTTGCTTAGAGCCCCGTTGGGAAGGACCTGATCAGGTCATATTGGTGACGACCACAGCAGTAAAGTGTGCTGGCCTACCAAATTGGATCCATGCCAGTCACACTCAGCGAGTCCCAAATACACTTGAACCACGAGTAGAGCGGCATCTGGAGATCTCAAGTACAAGCTCTGAATCAGAGGCTGAAGCACAAGAAATTGGTGAGGTTAGAGCAATAGACTCTGAAACTGGTGAACCTAAACCAAAGGACTCTGAAGAGCAGCTTGATGAAGAATTGCTTAGCACAAGTCAAGTAAAGTGGGTACCAGCTACTGGGACTGAAGAAACTGCTGTTGAACAATAAGAAAGACAACTTCTCGATAAAGAGAAAAAGGATGGAGAAGAAATAAGTGAAAGAAATACAGAAGAAGAAAAAGGAGAGAGCAAACTTAAAGTAGGTGCAAAGAAATGAAGGTACGAATTGAACAAGGAAGAAGGAGAAGTACAACCAAAAAGGGCAAAGACAGATGATCATTGGCCAAGTGGAGTTAAAAGACTGAAATACAGAGTGGTAAAAGGAAGACCCGAGAGCAAGCTAGAACAGATAAAGGAAGTTTCAGGTGAAATAGAGCAAGAAGAGTCGGATGACGAATCAGTGCAGCGACCAGAGTGAGAAAACCAAACAAAAAGTTCAAGTCACCTGACTGGATTTACATAGTGTTGGAAGAGATTGAAGAAGATTTAAACAAAGAAAGAAACAGCACTGACAGTGAGCGAGAAGAAAAGAGTGAAATAGATCCACCTTAAGAGACTGTAAACAAATTAAGGTGTCACGTTAACAACTGAAGAAAAGTTTCTGAAGACGTCCTGGAAATTTGGATTAGTTAAAATAAAAGAAGGGGTAAAGAAGAAAGCTTTTGAAGTGTGGGATCACACTACATTTTTATTTTAAATTTTTGTAGAACATAATTTTTGATAGATTTAGAAAATCCATTTAGAATTTTATAGGGTTAACATTATTATGGCAGATACACAAGAAACAAGATCTAGATGTAGTTTTATGCGTAGGTGTTATAAAGCTTGTTTATGTTTATTTTGTATACGGATAGTATTTTGGATAATATTAACAATTATAATACCTTTATATTTGATTAAAGATGATACATCTCGTCCCAACAACTTGACAGGTCCAAGGGTAGACACTGACAGTAAGCAAATTCCTATTACTCACTTGAAACAGGTAGACGCTAGTAGTTTGCATCATGATAGATCAGTTACTAATTTTTCCTCAAATGTTTTCACTAAACTACTCTACGAATATGTGGAAACAATGGATGTGAGGGATTGTTATGTATGTATACAGTTACCATTGTCTGTTTCCGAAGGTGAGACTTACCATCACCTTCCTTTGACTTATGGTGTGACCTGTAGTGTCTTATCAAGTTTATTGTATAGAACAGGTAAACTAGATTATTATTCCAATGTAGATACAATCTTTTCTAAAGTCCCTGTAGTACCTGAGTTGAATAAGATAGCACATGCAAATGTCATGGGAGATTTTTTCCTGACAACAAAGCATTTAGATATAGCATACGTTAATAAAAATAACCTGTAGATTGGAAAAGGAAGAGAAAATCTTTTTGGAGATGGTAGAAGAAAGAAGGGCTAAGTTTCAGAGAAAAGCTGTTGAAGAGAAATTGAAAACACCACCTTGGGTTTTCAGAGAAGGCAACTATGACAAAAGCGAGACTTATGCTGCAATGGCTCTGGATTGGTCGCAGAAGGGAAAATTATGCTTACGTAGGGAGAAGACTAATTACAACCACTATTTCATCGGTTCCAGTGAATGTGAAGATACCTATAAAATTATTGGGGGTTGGGGATTAAAGTGAGGAACTGACCCGGTCTTGCCTGGTAAATATTATGTCTGTGGGAGGAAAGCCTATTATCGGCTGCCAGATCACTGGTATGGAACATGTTATCTTGGGATTGTCTTTCCAAAAGTCTATCATGTAGACAAAAGTACAAATGGAATCGATGAAGTAAGGCAAGGACTAAACCGTGTAAAAAGAGAACGTTTTTCAGAAATCGTAGGCAATATATTTGGAGCATTGATACCTGGAGTTGAAGTTACACTGAATGCATACAAAATTCGACAATTGTCCACAGTGGTAGATCATTTATCAACGGATACTGCTGGAGGATTCTTGATGATTGACACTGAAATGATTGCCATGAGATCTATGGTTATGCAAAATAGACTTGCCCTTGATATATTGTTGGCAAAAGAGGGTGGTCTGTGGAATGTTGAAAGTTCAACATTGTTGTACTTACATTCCAGACAAAAGTAAGAATTTGGAAGGATACATTCAGAATATCACTGATTTGCATAAGGAAATAACTCAACTAGAGGTTGACGGTGTTTGGGAGAGACTAAGTAAGAGTTTCTCTACTATAAGCAATTGGTTTTCTTCTATAGGTAGTTCCTTAGTAGGAAAAATAATAGTGCCAAAAGTTTTTGTAGTTATCATGATACTCATGATACGAATGACCTATGTTTGTGTGAAGAAAAGTCGTAAGGGAAAGAAAGAAAGGAAATTAAGTAAGGAACATAAAGAAAGGGAAAGAGAGATAGAAATGGAAGGTTTTAAAGAAAAATTGTATGAAAAATGTAAGGAGCAAGGGTCAAAAGACAAAATAACTATATAACTTGAAAAACCGTATGTTTTGGGATTTTATGATGGTAAAACCATCAAAGGGGGGATTGATGGAGTGAGGTTTGTAAAATACATCCTCATCAAATTAAGTAACCCCATAATAATGTATTGACTGCATGAATTAATCAACTCTGAATGCACACATTTACATAAGGGGCAAACGCATTTTACATAATATACTAAACCATGTTGGCATGAGTGAGTATTAAAGGTTTGCGCATTGAAAAACCGTACTACTGCATGTTTATGCTATGTTGTACATATGCACAACATGCAAAATGTGCAAAGTAACGAAAAGGTTGCTTTAAATTAATAGCTTTTGCTAGAATTTAATTAACACAGGACATTAGTATGGTGGGAGGTAAACATAATGGGTTTTATTCGACGAAGTAATATTCTTTTGTGTTTGTTTACTTTAGTACGGGATTGGGCTTGCATGAAAATGGCCTCTCGTTTAAACCAGCATGTGGTTGGCCTGGTCGGTGTGAAGTGCGCATGCGCCGGGATGGGTTGCATGCTCGCAGACTACAGAGTGTACCAGCTGATGTAACTCGTGTGAAGGCCATATTGACCTGTGTCCTATTGTTTGTGTGCCAAGACGTGACAGCGACTGTGGGAACAGCCATCACTACATGCAATTCGAATGCGAAACGGATATCATATTGAACAATGTGACAAAATGTATAATTATGAATGCTAGTGGTATACGAATGTATTGGTCTTAAATCCTTCCTTTGTTAGAACCGGTATAGGATGGATGTGAGGAGAACTGGATGGGGCGACCCTAGTATGATTTATGACAATCACAGACCGAGTTTTTACCGATACTGCAACATTGTAAGATAGTATGCTAGACAGAAAGATATAACTGATGTCCCAATTAGGGGTGTGTCAGAGCAGACGGAGAGAAGACGAGACGCAGATCTGACGAGAGGGAGAGAGAAGGGTCGGAGAGAGATCAGACGAACCTGAGGCAGTGCGGTCCGGTATAACAGTGCAGGCCGGAGTGGCAGATCCAAGACAGAGAGAGCAGACCAGCACAAAGGCAGAGAACACTTTAGGTACGAGAACGTTGCGGGAGTGCTTGGGAGGAGATTGCGTCCGAGGAGAATTAGATTAAGGTAGATTAATTGGGAGATTAATTTAGTAGTTAGTTTATGGCAAGCTTAGCTGCATCTGTCCTGTTAACTTTGTCCTCTGAGCCTATCTCTGGGGACCTCTTGCCACAACCTCTGCCAAGGAAGTGGTTTTCCTGATTCTTTGGAAGGTATCACCCTCCTTGATTGCTTTAATTTGCAAGTATATTTCTGCAAGTATTTATGCTGTACCTTCTCTTCCCCATTCCTATGCACGCTTTGATATCGATGCAAATGATTCATTTTAATTACGTTGCTTGATAATTTGTTCTCTTATATGCAATCTTGTGTGTGCACTGATGATCAATTTAAGAGCATTTAATAATATAAAATCATTAACCGAAGAAGTGACTCTGTGGTTATTTAGTTAAATGCTAAACTGTTTAGTTGATCATAGTCACCATCAACTCTTCAACTAATGGTCCATCGACCAAAAGAAGAAGTTGAAATCACGAATAGTTAGAATCATATAATAATGTTATTAATGTGAAGCATAGTACTTAATAAAACTGACAAATTAAACCCCCCAAATCCAGCGCCCGTCTTCAGGGATCATTTATGGGTAATGTGTGATGGGCCCCGTTGTTTGGTAAAGCAATTTATGTAGGACGAGATTTCCTTTGGTCCCAGACTCATGAATTTAGGGGTTGCGCTGGATCAGCAACATGGAGCTGGCAGGGAGAAGCACATGGATGGGAAAGGGGAATACGGTGTGCGGAGGAAGGGGGAGAGAAGTACACTATAGAGACAGCTGGAAAACACATGCACTTTAGTGGACTGCTTAAACAAAAAAAGAAAAAAAACGTAGTGCTTGTAAAGCGAGAAGTGAAAGTACACAAGTAATTTGTCCATGCTCTTGGGGTTGGACAAACAAAAGAAGAGGAAGGAAACCAGACACAAGTGGACAAACAAGAAGCAAGCAAATTAAAGTGACAAAGCCAACTGCTAGCAAGCACTGAGCGTGCTCCAAGCCCACTGTAAAGCTAACCATGTGTCCTGCAACAGACAACGTAAGTGGGGTCTAGTAAGGGAGACCTAAAATATATTTTAAGTATAGTTATCCGTATGGTCTCATGGCTCGCAGAAAATGTAAAAATGTTGTTTAGCAAGCACTCTGCTTAGTGGAAATGGTTTGGCTGAAAACATTACTTGCTTTTCAGAAGCCTAACTTGTTGCCTCCCTTGTCGATGTGGGAGGCTATATGGGCAGTGTGGATTTGGCCAATCAGTCGCACAGCCTAGTAAAGAAATAGTTCCATCCAGTAAACCAGTTTACATCATGTACTCCATGCTTAGTCCAAACAACCAGTTTGTTTACGATTTTTATTCCAATTTTTTGTTCCAAATTTTATCAATCAGTTTACTTCGAAGACAGCACAATTTCACAATTATTTCATGTTTTCAATTGTCCTCTGCATGCCCATCCGGGCCTTGTCAGCGACACGGTAAAAGGAATTAACATTTCATATCGAGTAGCCTCATGTTTTTCCACCCAATGCATTTTGGGCTGTACAGCCCTTCGTCAGGAGTAGCTAGAATAATAAAAAAGAAACATCTAAGTTATCTGCTAAAATAAAAAATACTCCTCTTAGTATCTACGTGTGAATATTATCCCCTATGATTTTCAGTGAACAATCATATGAACAGAGTATTACAGCATAGTAGTGCAACTCCCAGTCTGCTGCTAACAAAATTCCTCTGCCTGAATTACCTCCTACTTGAACCACGTCTGCCCCCACCCAAAACATTTGCTTAGACAACCGAGCATGAATAATAATAAAACCATTCCCTTCTATACATAAGAAACCCTTTATTAAATCCAGTGCTACAAAGACCTTCTGCCATAGTCGCCGCTTCCTCCTTTATGTGTGCTATTAAACATCCATCCTCGCGAGGGAGTATGCTTTGATCAGAGAGCGCGGAGGAGGCGAGCATGCTGCCGGTCATACGGGGTATAAAAAGGGTATGAAATGGATGCGTTTTCCCAGCACTTCAGAGCTCCAATAACCAAAATGGCTGATGGAAATTCCAAGGCCCATGCTCCTGAATTCCAAGTGAAGTACATTCCCCTGATGTGGAAGATCAAGAGGAACTTGACTGCCATTCTCAAGGCTTCCTCTGGATAAAAGCTTGAATACCTTAAGCGCTCCTGCACCGGAAGGCTTTGAAGTCATCAAATGCTTCATACCAAACAACCATGTAAAAAACCTTTGTTTGTTTTCTACATTTATCCTGGGAGTGTGTGGGAAGCAAGGGGGGTTAGGAAGAGGTAACCTCTTTAAGAATCGAACATCAACATACATAAATTAAATATTTCACAACGAATATAAAAATGATATAAAAACAAAATTCAATCAAACAAAATATGTTGCGAAAAATCCATGCACCTAGCAGATGGGGCTGATAGAGTTATTTAAGTGATCTATTTTCTGCCACTCCGGGGAGCATTTGCATTGAAACTGTGCCAGCTTCTGGGAGTTATTTACATATCCAGATGTGTCGTTTGAGAGCGCTGGGAGGCAAAACGCACGGTTTTATTTTTGAAGTAAATAATGTTACCCATGATCATTTCTCGCAGTTTAAAAAGTTCAGACTGCAGTGAAGGCAGCACACTGCATCCGAGCTGAATTCATTGACACAGGCAATTTATCCTTACACAGACAGCTGCTCCTTCCATTCACATTACCCACACTCAACCAACACAATCAGGGTAAGTCTACCCATCTGAATATATTAGAGAAATTAACTAGGGAGTTTCTACTTCAGCCTTCAAGCTTTTAACACACTACATTAGAAACAAACATGAAACTGAGCTTTTCAAGGAGTGGAGCACATCAGGCACAGCCTACACACGCACATACATAACCGTAGCTTCATACCAACCATATGGGTGGTCTGCAACCATTAGATAACTGACAATGTGCTGTTCTCTAAAAATATAGCAAGGACCCGGCCGTTTTGGACCTACGTAGTATATATACCCGGTCTCTAAGGAGAGCCAAACCCATACACGTACCACTTGAACATTTGTATTTGAAACCCTAACCAGAACAGAAAACTTTAAAATCTGGATTGTCTCTCCAATAAACGTTGATAAAATTCACAGCTAAATATGGCGTTCAAAATTAATTTTAAAAAAATACCACCCCACTTTTCGCACTAACTGCAATACCCAGTCGATCATCTACAAGGCATTTCGTAAACCGATATTTTGCATTCCATATGATGGATTTGGGCTGCTGTTTTTGCTTAGGGGCTGTGTGCTTCTGACACAAAAGGTGTGTTTAGCAGCACCTAATGCACGCTGTGCCTCTTAAGGGCCGCTTGTAGGTGTGAATAAGCATGAGGCTGGTTAGGTTCTGATCACCGAGTAGCGGGTAAATATAACGCAAGGGTACATCTTCCATATCCGGGCCGAGTACAATTCTGCTTGTCTACTGCCGGTGGAAAAAGAAGTTTCCACTTGAATTTTACTGCAGAGCACGAAGACAGGTAATAAAACAAGCATTTGCAATGCAATAGGTCTCGCATTTGCGAGAGTTAGAGCTATTGACGGTGTTTGGCTAGGTTTGCACTAAAGAGTTAGTATATACACCCACAGAAAGCAAGACATACATGATGAAAGCATTAAAGTACCAACTGATTGCAATTAATTCAAAACCCCATTTGTAGCCTTGAACTGTTGAGTGCATAAGTTTGCTAGTGAGAAATGTTGGAGTAAATGTCCAAAAATTCGCTGTTTATGCGGGTGGGTAAGGAAGCCTGTGCTAAGATCACAATGCGCATATTAATGTAGATTTAAGCCTAATAATAAAACAAGAGGAGTAGTGAGAAGGGTTTGCTTGTGGCTAGGCATGAGAGTGTGTGAATGTTTAGAAAGAGAGTGGACAGGAGTTAAGGCACTGGAAAGGTGATGAAAGAGCTTGCATGATCCGGAATGGGAGAGAAATGCGGGCGCGTAGGGATACCTGTGCTGATATCACAAAGTGCATATTAATGTAGATTTAAGCTCACTAATAAAGCAAGAGGAGTAGTGAGAACGGTTAGCTTGTGGCTAGGCATGAGAGTGTGAATGTTTAGACAAAGTGGACGGGAGTCAAGGCACTGGAAAGGTATTGAAAGAGCTTGCCTGAGCCGGATTGGGAGAGAAGTGAGGGTAGGGCGGTGATTCAGCAGCATGGTTCAATGGGTTAAGAGTGTAAGCAAGAGAATGGAGCGACTTGGACTTTGCTAGAGATGATGAGTGGCTAGGCTGAGAGAGAGAGGGGAGGAATAGAGAAAAAGTGGACGGCCATTCATTGACGGGTGTCAGGCTGAGCAACTAATGTGAAAGAATTACTCTAAGTGTATCCTCTTGTTGACAACGCAGGTCCACTGTCTTGGAACTGGCAGCAGCGGCGCAACTGAGGGCTAGCGGTGAGCTCATGAGCACGGTCTGGGGTAGCGCTGAGATGATACTGCCACCGCCCCCGGAGGTGGTGGTGCGAATATGGTACGTTTGCATTTCCCCAGAGCAGGTTTGCACCACCACCTGGTTGGAGGGAACCAAGAACTGTTGCCCGTACGAGGTCTGCGCATGCTGCAGGGTAGTGGCGGCGCTGCCCAGGTGCTGGTGCAGATCCCCTCCACTGCTTATGCTTAGGGACTGCAAACCCTGCACTGTGTCCGTAGCAGGGAAAGCGAACTGTAGAGCGCTGTTGTGCACGGTGGTGTAGTTTCGGCTGCTATGGAGGCAGCAAGGGCAGTGGAGGCACCCACACTTTCCTGCTCATCCTGCAAGTACTGCAGCTGCACCGGAGTACTCCTTCAGGATTTCAGCGGACACTGTGATGGTGTGTTCCCTCTGAGCTGCCGTCCTCGTTTGTAGCAGCTTTTATGACTGCCGCAGTGTTATGGGCTTGTGCACACCAGGAGGTGAATGCGGAAGCCTGGTTGCGGGCTTCTCGGTCTGTGGACGGTTACGCTACGGTGATTGGAGTGTGTTTCCTATAAGCCGCCGTCCCCATTTGAAGCATTTTTTATGCCTGCTACATTGGAATGGGCTAGCGCACACCAGGAAATGAATGCGGAAGCCTGGGTGCGGGATTCTCAGTCTGTGGACGGTTAGTAAAGGTTTGCTGTCGCCACAGCCTGATGTTGAAAACGGGCACTGTAAGAAGCGGTGGGGACAGAAACCAAAGAAAAAAAAAATATTAACTTGGGACAGCTGTCCGAGTAGCGCTGCCAAACAAATAACGAGACTTACAGCTATTGGCATTGCAAGCGGCCGCCGTGTTGAAACAACGCGCAACGCCAGAGTATATAAAAGTTATGCCTTATGCGCCGAGGCCCGTGAAGCGGGTGCTGTGGTGATAACATCACCAGAAAATAAAAGAAGTAGTCCCTAAAGGAATACATAAACACCTACAGTGTAAGTAAACTGTAGTTGGCCGGTGCTCCTCAGCATAAAACGGAAATGATGCATCGGGAGCACCAACCAATCAGGAGCCAGGAAAAAAGAGCAACACAGGAGTGAACCAACGGCAAGCAGCAGGCGGGATTCCACTCCGTAGAGTGAATACGGCAGGTCTTTCAGACAGCGCATGTGTGCTGCCTAGGCTCGACCTAAAAAGAACAGATTCGCTTTCGACCATTTATTATGATGTGCTGAACTGAATCCTTTGGGAAAGAAGGCGGCCTATTAATACCAGTAGTGGCAATCTGGCATCAGACTGGTCTCGGGCGCAGAAAGGGTGGTTTCAATGTAAAAATACATTTAAAAAACGCACAAGGCTTTACTATTTTGCTACCCGGGAATGAGTCAAGCGTGTATTATTCGGAGGTATCAGAACCATAATATAACAAGCATTTGCAATGCAATAGGTCTCGCATTTGTGAAAGTTAGAGCTAATAGTGTTGTAAATGACAATGTATTTTAGTTATGTTTATGGAGTGGATATATGTGGTATGGAGTTGAATTATGTGGGTTGGTTTGAAATTGTTAGTTTTGGAATTGTGTGGCATGGAATGGATTTGTGTAGTGGAAATATGTGGCATGGTGTGCAGTTGAATTATGTGGATAGTAATTAGGTTGTACTGAGTGTACTGGAATCATGTAGAGTGGGATTGGTTATCATGGAGTGTAAATATGTGAATTGGTATTTTGTGTTGTGGCGTGGTATGTAGTGGAGTTTAATTAGGTGGCGTGCTGTTGAATTTTGTGGCATGATGTGGAATTTTGTGGTGTGTATTGGATGCATGTGTTGTGTAATTGTTTTGTTGATTTAAATTATGTGGTTTCTTGTCGAATTATGTGGTGTGGAATGGAAATGTGTGGAGCTGAATTGTGTGGCGTGGACTGTGAGACGTTGTGAGTGAAATTATGCTGATGGGAATTAAGTGGCATGGTATGGAGTGTATTTATATGGATTGTTGCTATGTGGCAGAGTGGTTTTATGTGTGGTGTATTTATGTGGTATTGAGGAGAGTGTAATTGGGTGGCATTCATGAATGTGCGCGTACTGTACAGGCTATTTTGAATGTATTTTATTATTCTTTAAGAATAGAAGTTAAAAACTGCTGCAGTTGTTGGAGGCAAAGTTACTGGACCGGCCCGTTGCGTCGACAAAATCGGAATGTTTTTTATTTATGTTGCTTTGTTAATTTGGACAAGCGCAGTGGCACAAAATAATGTGTGCAGGCTGCAAATAAACATCGTACCTGGAACATGGTTGCAAAATGCCGCACATTTAGTTCCAAATCCCACTGTGACACTAGAGTTAAATAAAAAAAACGCTGTTTTCCAATCTCGGTATTTATTGTCAAACAGTTTGCCTTATCAGATGACCTGCTCTTGTGCCACTTTAGGAATATTGTGGATTTGGGGGTCTCCTTGGAAGACCACCCAAAGGTGCAGGGTCCACCCTTAGTCCACGGGTCCGGGATACAAACTGAGACCAACACTGGAGCGCCGAGAGAAAGGATATTTATTACAATCTCATGAGATGTAGAGAGAGCATCAGCAACAGACACCCGCAGCTTGTCTGAGGAGGCAATCTGCCAAGCACTTTGGTTCCACGTCTTATATACCCTTCATCCCCACCCCAGGCGTGTATAGTAAAGAAAGAACACCATGGTTATGAAAAGGGGGGATGTATACAGAAAACGAACACCATAATTATACAAAGGGAGACGTGAACACCATAATTTATACAAAGGGAGACGTGTGTATAGAAAACAATGAACACCATAATTATACAGGCAGAGGTCAATCTGATAAGTTAGCAGATGGTCACTGTTGGGCCCCTGCAGGGGTAGGTGAAACTCATAATTACACAACAAGCAGAGGACAATCTGATAAGTCCGAAGATGGTAGCTGTCAAACCCTGTACGGCGAAGGGCAGGGTGAGGACAGTAAGCGCAGGTGAACAGTCCTGTTCAACTGGGGTTAGCAAGAGTTCAGTCAGATTGAGGCAAACAAAGGCACGGACAGTCCTGCTCGGCTGGTTTAGCATGAGTTCAGGCAGGTGGCGGCAGATCAGGAACAGGGCGTTGGTGGCAGTGCAGAGGTGAGGTGAATCAAGATGTGAAGCCACAGAGCATTCGTGACCCCTGTAGAGAGGTCGCAATGGAGGATGAAGCGCAAAATGGCTGAGCTAATGGCAAGACAACAGACATACTTTTCCACAGTCCCTCCTTTTGCCATAAGCGAAATCATTTTTAGTCAATTGCAATGTCCATCAATAGCTGTATCTCACGTTCAATCATTATTTTATTGTTCTCGACATGAGTATTTATAGGGACTGGCTTGATATCACTTGCGCAGAGGCCGCAAAGTGGGGGACCACATTGAATGCAAAGACAGCAAAAGAAAATCAATACAAGAGGTATCAGGACGATCATTAGGACTTTCCACCCCCAAGTCAGTAGAAGTTGCCACAACCAGGGGCCAAGGGACCATGAGCCGGTATCTTGATGAAGATCAGAGGTGATTCGATGAAGCGTGGAAATAGCCTCATAGACAGATGAGGAATGATCTGGGATGTACACACAGCAGCTGGTACCGATGATGCGGCACGCTCCTCCGCGGTCAGCAAGGATGACGTCAAGGACCATGCGGTTTTGTAAAACGACGAGGCGTACCGCTTGGAGCTCC
This sequence comes from Calotriton arnoldi, assembly GCA_963921515.1. Classification (NCBI taxonomy): domain Eukaryota; kingdom Metazoa; phylum Chordata; class Amphibia; order Caudata; family Salamandridae; genus Calotriton; species Calotriton arnoldi. The sequence goes on from CAWUFW010001142.1 coordinate 2,478,476, forward strand.
GCTGTGTTGTTGGCCAGAATACCAGCTGTGATGTTGACAGTTGCTTCCATGACCCTGATGAGGTGGCGAATGTCTCTGTTGTTTTTCCATCGGTCCCCAGAAAGGAAGGATGCCTTTCATGGCATCCAGGAACAGTTGAGAGGTAGTGTCTGCTTGGTCGACCACTTCGTTGCTGCGGCGGACGCGATGATGAAGAGGAGGAGCAATATAGGCAGGAGGAAGGAGAAACGCTATATAACATGTGCCTCCCCAGTTTTTGTGAAGCCAGGTGTATGCTTATGTCCCACACACAAAATAAGTGTTTGGGGTAGCAACAAGCGGTGGTGGAAATGTCATGTTCAGAGTTGCTGTTATGGCACAAGAGCTGTCCCCAACGTACTCAGTAGCTAAGCCTTTGATGCATATAAGTCCAGGAATGCGAACAACGGATAGGGGCAATGTTCGCTTGGCGGGGGCCTTCTTTTTGAAGCTAGAAAAGCGAAGACGGTCAGTGGTGTTGAAGATCAGCATTTCCTCTTGCTCATCTTCCGATATTTTCATGGGACTGTTAGTTGGACAGAAAGGGTTGATGGTGTTGCCCGTCTTGTTCCACCATAATTCGTCTCGGAATTGCTGGAGAATGGTATCAGCGATGTTGCTAGTCTGCTGGGCATCCATGATGAGCATCATCCAGGCAAGGCAAGAGGCATGTACAGAATAGGGGTAAGGAAAAAGCGATATTGGGTTTTCCGTGGATTGAGGCAGGAGACCACAGACCCAACAGTTCGTTTTGTTCAGGACCATATTATGTTGATGCATCATTTGAATAAAAGTGTTGTTCCAAAAGTCTTGTCTTCTGTGTTGGAGATAAGGGGGCAAGGACACCTGCGAGTGTTCAGTAGGTGTGGCATCAGTCGGCAATATGGTACCTTTTGCCGGCGCTTTTTCCTCTATAATCCAGAAGATGATGGTAAGAATGATCGTGAGAAATACTGTTAGCACTATTGACCTTCGATTATACAGTCTGTTATGAAATGCCTTCTTCTGGTCTGCGTTTTTAGGCATAGTCGATCTTATTTTGGGCTCTACAGCTGTCAGAGAGGGAGACTGAGCCCTACGCGTCGCCGCTAGCTGGTGGTTGCTTCACTGGCTAGGCTTCTCAATACCCCACTATAAGGAGTATCGATCCACCCCACCAGACTGTACTACCGCCCTGCGACTTTTGGCTCAGCCCTCCTGTCCAGTCGCTGGAGCCCCAGAGGTCGTGCGAGGACGGAGGTTGTATCTTCCTTTGGCTGGCACAGTGTGGTCTTCGAACAGTTCGAGCTCTGGTTCTTGGAGGCCATACACTGGGCGGTCGTGTGCCAGTACTTCCTTGTAGGCAGACAAAGTTGGGTCAGTCTGTGTGATGCTGGGGACCTTCCGGCAATGAACGGCATGCACCCACGATTTCTTGCCTTCCACTCGTAGGGCTGTTCGGGTCGTCAGGAGGACTAGCAGAGGACCTTTCCACCGGGGCTCCAACGTTTGTTTCCGAGCAAAGTTCTTCACCAGGATGTAGTCGCCTGGCCGGATGGTGTGTCCTGGCCCCGTGGATCGGTCGGGCAACGCTTCCTGAACCTGCTGATTAATAGAAGACAAAGTTCGTGTAAGTACCGACAAGTAGTCGCTCAGCATTTCACAAGGAGAATCCGACAAGGTGGTAGCAGGGGCGCGCCCCAAATGTTCACTGGGCGTCCAAAACCACCTTGTATGGGGTCAACGAGGTGCGAGAATGCGGGACAGATCTTATTGATAGAAGGGCCAGTGGCAATGCGTCAGGCCATCTAAGCCCCGTAGTCTCCACTATTTTGGCTAGTTTTGATTTGATGGTGGCATTGTATCTTTCCACCAGGCCTGCTGACTGGGGGTGAAAGACTGCGTGGAATTTTTGCTTGACCCCTAGTCCAGCTAATATGTGTTTGACTACCTCTCCAATGAAGTGGCTCCCGCTGTCACTCCAGAGTACCCGGCAAAGGCCATAGCGGGGAAAGAATTCTTTCAACAACATCTTGGCGGCTGTTAGGGCAGCGTTGTCTTTGACCGGGTAGGCTTCCACCCATTTGCTGAATGCGCAAACAACCACTAGGACATATTTAAGGTTGTTGCACCGTTCCATCTGGATATAATCCATCTGTAAGACCTCGAAGGGTGCCGTGGGGATGGCAAACCCAGCTCGTGGTACCCGGGTCCCTTTTCCTACATTGTAACGGAGACATACTAAACATTGCTGTACCAGCCTTGTGGCGGTAGACCGGAGTTGGTTGTTATCCCACACCTCCTGTAAGATTTTAGTTATGGTGGCAGCATCGGTATGGGCCGGTAAATGAGTCATGTTCAACAATGGGAGGAGATAGGCATTTGGCAATTTCCATAATTTTGTGTCCTTGGACCGCCAACAATTCTCCTCATCAAGCATGCCCTCCTTTTCCCATTGTTGAAGTTCTCCAGGAGTGGCAGTAGACTGGATGTCCCTGATCTGTTGTCTAACGTCACGCCACTTCTCTGCTTGGGATTTTATTATGTACATGGCGGTATGTGTTCTTTCTTGTGCAGTGGCTCGGGCTGTCTCATCATCTAAGGCATTTCCCAGTCCTATTTCGTCTGTGATTTTCTTGTGGGCATTGCATTTGACAATAGCTAGTGTTCGGGGCAGTGTCAAGGCTTGGAGTAATGCAGTTACTAAGTCACCATGCCGGATGGGCGTACCATGTGACGTCAAGAATCCTCTCTCTTTCCAGAGGATACCAAAACTGTGTGCTACTCCAAAGGCATATTGGCTGTCAGTGTAAATGGTGACAGCTAGACTCTGGCTAAGGATACAAGCGCGGGTGAGAGCTATAAGCTCTGCTGCCTGGGCCGATTTCTGAGGTATGCGTGCAGTTTCAACAACGGTGTTGGTAGTAGTGACGGCATAGGCAGCAGATGTGGTACCATCTGATAGTTTAATGCAGGACCCGTCCACCCATAATTGCCCATCCTGTTCCGTCAGAGGGATGTCTTTCAAATCTACCCGCCCCTTAGTCTGTTCTTCTGTTTGGAAGAGGCAGTCATGTGGAGTGTCTGTGGTGTCTGAATCTGGTGTGGGCAGGAGTGTGGCGGGGTTCAAGGTCGTACAGCGCTTTAATGTGATGTGGGGTGCTAACAACGTAAGTTCGTATCCTGTCAGTCGTGCACTAGTGAGGTGTTGTGTCTTTGTCTGGTTTAGTAGTATGTCGACTGCGTGGGGAACTAACACCGTCAGTTTAGATCCTAAAACAATTCCCTCACTTTGTCGAATAGAGACGGCCGCAGCCGCGACCGCTTTAAGACAAGAGGGCAGACCTCGGGCCACAGGGTCTAGAGTGGCCGAAAAGTAGGCGCACGGGCGTTGTTTGGTGCCGTGAATTTGGGTCAAGACCGAGAGAGCGCATCATGAGCGTTCATGGGTGTAGAGGCAGAAGGGTTTAGAGTAGTCAGGTGTGCCCAGTACTGGTGCAGAACAAAGAGCGTGGCGTAAGTCTTCAAAGGCTTGGTCGTGTTCATGTGTCCAAGGGAGGGGTGTGGGTGTGTCTTTTGTAAGTAAAGCAAGGAGTGGCTTAACTATGAGGGAAAAATGTGGAATCCATTGACGACAAAAAGAAGTGAGGCCAATTAGTTCACGAACATCTCTTTGGGTAGTAGGAGAAGAAAGGCGTAGTATTGTCTGGATGCGGTCAGGTGTGAGTGTACGTCCCTCCTTAGACAGCAGATGGCCGAGGTAGGTCACCTGCTGTCTACAGTAACGTATTCTTGGACACCTTATGGCCCTGTGACGCCAGAAAGTGTAAAGTAGTAAGTGATGCGGTGCGGGCCAGGGCCGGAGTGTCCGCAGCCAAAAGAATGTCATCGACATACTGAATGAGGACAGTGCCGGGTGGTAACTGTATCTGGTCGAGCTGTTTAAGGGCTTGGCTGTATATGCTCGGACTCTCGGTGTACCCTTGTGGAGCCCGGCAGAATCTGTATGATCTGTTTCTTATGGTAAAACCAAAAAGGTAGCGTGAATCAGGATGTATTGGTATGGAGAAAAAGGCATTCTTGAGGTCTATCACGGTAAAGGTGGTAGCAGTTGAAGGGATCATTGTTAATATAGTTGTTATGTCAGAGACCACAGGATATTGCGGGACCACTATTTTGTTGATCCCGTGAAGGTCAATGACGAAACGGTATATTTTCTCAGAAGTGGACGTGTGTTTCAGGACTGGAAGGATAGGACTATTGCAAATGTTGGACTGGGCTTCCTCAACTACCCCTGATGTAATCATATCCTGTACTATAGTCATGAGGGCCTTTTCTCCTTCTGCAGAAATCTTATACTGAGGTAGGCGGGGAAGAGGTGCATTTTGTTTTACTGTTATTTGGACAGGGTCCATGACAATCTCCCCCACATCGGTGTCCGTGACAGCCCACAGGGTAGCTGGTAATTGGGACAAATCCTGCTGTTCGGAATCAGTGAGACAAAAACGTGATTCATAACCGATGGGGCAATCATTGTCAAACAATATGACTCGGACATTTTGGGGAGAACAGCGAATGGTGGCTCTGTAGTGTTTTAACAGATCAATGCCCATCAGGTTATCTGGGCAATTTGGGAAGAGCAGAAAAGAGGCCATCGCTGTGTTCCCTTGTATGTCCATGGGTACCTTAGTAGAAAGGGGGTTAGTAGAGGGCGTGCCGTCAAATCCTATGGAGGTGATCGATAAGCCGGAAAGGGGTGCCCTAGGAATCAGTTCTTTTGATAGGGCACTTCTAGAGGCCCCGGTGCCAACCAAAAATTTGCCCTGCGTACCAACCACCTTAGCTGTGACATAGGGACCTGTTTGATCGACAAGAAGTTCTACTGGTTCCTTCCCCTGTCCTGGCTATCTCATGCATACTCGTTGTCGGGGTACTGATCAGTGGTAAAATCTTGGGTAACAGCCTGCCTGGAATTATCAAAGACGTTTGGACGCTGTCCGCCAAAGGGTGGCGCAGGACCTCTCCCTCTTCCTCTAGGTGCTCCTCGCCCTCTCCCTATGGTATTTCGCTGCAAAAGTGGACAATCTGCACGCCAGTGGCCTGTTTCTTTACAATACGCACACTGGTCCTGGGACAGTTGACGTGGGGGCAGGTGTGTTCTAGCAGCCGCAGGCATATAATTGTTCTGTTGGCCCCTACCGTTTCCTCCCCTCCCGTGCTTATCTGGGAAAGCATCACCTTTTCTTTTAGGTCTTTTCTTTTTCTGTCTTTTTCCTCCTCTATTTTATTTTGCAGATGTTCGTAATATTGGGCCATTGTCAGGATCTGCGCTGGTGTTGCCGCAGGCCACGTGCTTTCGCTACTCTGTAACCTAGTGGAGATCGGTAGCAACAATCCCTTAACAAAAGTCTGAACTAGTAAGTGTCGGCCTGTCTCAGTCGTCGTGTCCTGTCCACTATAGTCAACAAACACCTGGCTGAGTCGAGAGAAGTAGTCAGACATTGTTTCCTCAGACTTTTGCTTACACGCAGTAATGACTGTCCAGTCAACCTTTCTGGCCGGAATGGTGACCTTCAGCTTTGTTACTATGCGACCTGGTAGTGCTAAAATAGCTTACGCTGGCCTTTCCCCTGGTTTTCTATCCTTATCCATTGTTACTAAATCTTCCCACTTGTGACCGAATACAGTCTGATCGTCTATTTTCCTTATTGGTCTCCAGATGTCTGGCGGCAGTATTAGCCCAAAAAATTGATCTATGTCTGTTAAGGTCATGGTGTAGGTGGCAATAACCGTGTCCAACCCTTCGTAGAATCCAATAGGATTCTTCCGGGGGTCGGGTAAGTCCTTTTTAAAAGCTAAGATGTCAGCTCGAAGCCACGGAGTGTACACCCAATTATATAACGTCCTGCTCTTTGCATCCGGACTATCTAATCCCTCAGCAGTACCCGGTCCTCGACCAAGGACAAAAACTGGAGCAGCTTCCCTTATCGGTGCCATATTACCTCCCATCGCTCCCTCCACTACTGGTTCTTTTTACTCTTCCTCCTGGTCTCTCCTCAAATTTTCCATCATTTGTAGTGTAAATGCTAACAAGCTGTGGCTTTCCTCAGCACTTCCTCGTCCCTCTGTCAACTTACGATACAATTCTGTAATATGGCCTGCTGGTGTTACTCCGTGGCGTTTCTCATAAAGAGAGAGTATTTCATGAGCAAATTGCTGTAGGAAGTAGCCCTTGCAGGGTGGTGCATAGGCTTCATAGATCGCACGGATCTGGTTTGATGTGGAAAGATCCTTCAGGCAGGTGCGAACGAGATCATTCAGAGCCTGTTTCTCTGTAGGTGTAATGCGGGGTGTGTGTGATCGAACAGAGGGGGCTAAATCGGGATCAGATGGAGCAGGAGGGGCAGTGTGGTCGGGAGGTGGAGGTTGGGCGTTAGGGGTGGTGCATTCTCACCGGCCGGCTGTGGGATAGGATGGGGAGGGACATGGTACGATGGTGGCAATGGTTGGAGGAGAAACTCCTCCTCCTGGGGGTCCGTTCGTGACAAGGGAGCGTAACGTACAGAGTATTGACCGGACATATTTAACCTGTATTCCCTATCTGCACACGCGATGTTTGAAGCAACCTTTTCACGTCGCAATTCCTCTAATGCCTGTTTAGCACTTTTCCGAGCCTCTTTCTGTAATCTAGCCTGAGCCCTTCTCACCCTCTCAGTCCCTTCCTTTTTCCACTGACCCAAGGCATCAAACATTGCTTGTCGGGACCTCCTCCTATGAAGTTGTGCCTCTACGGCCTCAAGCTTCTGGGGTTCGAAAGAGCCGTACATAGGCCATTGAGTCTCTGTATCCTTAGACGTGTATATATGCCACAATGAGTTATACATTATGGGAGAAATACCGTACTTTATGTACATGTCCTTACTAGGGGTACCTTCCGGAGGAGCCGGCTGACTATCCTCCAGCACCCTTGATCGAGATGTGCAACAACAAAACCATCGTGCAAATTTACTACAGACGGGCATGCTTTTCTATGTTATCTTACCAAGCGTCTCCACAAGTTCCTAAGCCGGACAAAAAGTCCACATTACCCGTTTACCTTCACTTTTTGCAAAGAGTGAAGAAAAAAAGAAAAAAAAACAGATAACCAAAACCAAACAAACAAAAGGTATCGCCCACCGGCGATCCTACCAGAATCCTTTGTCTCGTTCTTCAGGCGGTCTCTTTACTGCAAAGCTCGTCCAAGTCTATCGGGGGCTCCAGTCAGGACCGGTGCCACTTGCGGGGGTCTTTTCAGATGCAGCGAAGGTCGGGTGGTGGCTACGAAGACGAGGGTCTCTTTCGCGTAGGTATACTCCACCACCGTCCGTTCAAACTTCCTCGTAGGGACCCCTCGACCGGGCAGCCTCGTCACTGATGGTGCCTCACGTTTGGGCGCCAATTGTGGATTTGGGGGTCTCCTTGGAAGACCACCCAAAGGTGCAGGGTCCACCCTTAGTCCACGGGTCCGGGATACAAACTGAGACCAACACTGGAGCGCCGAGAGAAAGGATATTTATTACAATCTCATGAGATGTAGAGAGAGCATCAGCAACAGACACCCGCAGCTTGTCTGAGGAGGCAATCTGCCAAGCACTTTGGTTCCACGTCTTATATACCCTTCATCCCCACCCCAGGCGTGTATAGTAAAGAAAGAACACCATGGTTATGAAAAGGGGGATGTATACAGAAAACGAACACCATAATTATACAAAGGAGACGTGAACACCATAATTTATACAAAGGGAGACGTGTGTATAGAAAACAATGAACACCATAATTATACAGGCAGAGGTCAATCTGATAAGTTAGCAGATGGTCACTGTTGGGCCCCTGCAGGGGTAGGTGAAACTCATAATTACACAACAAGCAGAGGACAATCTGATAAGTCCGAAGATGGTAGCTGTCAAACCCTGTACGGCGAAGGGCAGGGTGAGGACAGTAAGCGCAGGTGAACAGTCCTGTTCAACTGGGGTTAGCAAGAGTTCAGTCAGATTGAGGCAAACAAAAGCACGGACAGTCCTGCTCGGCTGGTTTAGCATGAGTTCAGGCAGGTGGCGGCAGATCAGGAACAGGGCGTTGGTGGCAGTGCAGAGGTGAGGTGAATCAAGATATGAAGCCACAGAGCATTCCTGACCCCTGTAGAGAGGTCGCAATGGAGGATGAAGCGCAAAATGGCTGAGCTAATGGCAAGACAACAGACATACTTTTCCACAGTATGAAATGGCGTCAGTGTACCAGGCCTAAAGTTATATACGGTGCGAGGTGCGGTATACGCAAAGCATACCTTAACCCTGTGTTGACAGACCTGTGCTCTTTCTTTTAAGGGTACAAATGAACAGACCAGGACAGCTACGTAATGTGAGAAGTGCGGGTGCTAGCACCCCCGGGAACAGCCACAACCACCTTGAGACCCTCTGGTAACCAACCTCCAGCTCCATTTAGCTTAAAGAGAAGTGCTGTACTTTTTAAGCTAAAGGTGCTTGTGCTCAATTAAACGGGGTCCGTTACAAGGGGGCGGAAGTGGCTGCCATGAGAGAAGTTTTGCAGTAGTTCTAGGTGAAATAATGTACAGCGGCGCAGGAAGGACGGCAGCAATGATGGCGCAGGAGGGGGAACCCAGCGAGGAGGCATTTGCGCTGCCGCTATTTTTGAAAATTAAATGCAGCTTGCCGCGCTACTGCAAGCAATGTTTAATACCAATTAAAGCACAAGTTACTAACTTGTGTAACGATATATCTGTAAGAGACAGTAGTTAGTGACAGATTCCTTACCTTAGAATATCGTCAGGCTGGATCCGGAAAGTTTTTTGCGTAGCAGTACCCTTGCGCGTTGGTAGGCGGCGTCGTGCGGCTCCGCGTCCGTTGTCGGCGTCGTGATCGCCGGGATGACGTCGCGGGCAGTACTTAGGCGCCGCCCTGCGCGCTGACGCCAGTTCTGTACACGACTTTCCGCGCCAGGAACGCAGAGCCATGCAAGAAGCTGACACAGGTGTCTGAAAAATACTAGGGCCCTGAAAGGGATGTCCTTAACCCTAGAAATCAGTTCGCAGAACGGGGAGGATGGGTGGGCGGTAGGAATCTGTCACTAACTACTGTCTCTTACAGATACATCGTTACTACAAGTTAGTAACTTGTGCATCTGAAAGAGACACGTTAGTGACAGATTCCTTACCTTAGAATAGATACCCCAGCAATACCAACCCCGGTGGTGGGTCTGCGAACAAAGATCAGACAAGGAAGTCCTGGAGGACAGAACGGCCAAAGAAGCCGTCCCTCCGGACCTGACTGTCAAGGCAGTAATGCTTTGTAAACGTGTGCAGCGAGGCCCACGTAGCTGCCTGACAGATAACCGGCAGCGGAACACCGCGGCCCAAGGCCGTGGTAGCAGCCGTTGCCCTGGTGGAATGGGCACGCAGCCCAACAGGAGGCTCTTTCTTAGCCAAAGAATAGCAGGTCTTGATGCACAAGGTAACCCAGCGGGAGATGGTCCTCTTGTGCACCGCCCGACCTTTTGGCGCCCACGTAGCCAACAAAGAGCTGGTCATCCACCCGGAAGTGTTTTGTGCGGTCAATATAGAAGGAGAGCGCACGTTTTGGGTCCAGACGGTGGAGCCTCTCTTCCTCTCTGGAAGGATGCGGAGGCGGAAAGAAGGTGGGCAAAGTGATGGTCTGCCCAATGTGGAAAGCAGTAACCACCTTTGGCAAGAAGGACGGACGCGTCCGAAGAACAACCTTGTCTGGATGAACAGACAGAAAGGGAGGTTTGCAAGATAGAGCCTGGAGCTCACTCACCCGCCGAGCGGAGGTGATGGCCACCAGAAAGGCTGTCTTCAGAGTCAGAAGACGAAGAGGACAGTTATGTAGAGGCTCAAAGGGAGCGCACATTAAAAGGTAAGAACCAAGTTCAAGTCCCACTGAGGCATCACAAACGGAACAGGAGGGAAGAGGTGTGTAATGCCTTTTAAGAACCTGTTAACAACAGGGGACTTGAAAAGGGAGGGCTGATCAGGGAGCCTGAGGAAGGCCGAGATAGCACAAAGATAACCCTTGATGGTACCCAGGGCAGAACCCTGTTGGGCCAGAGAGAAGGAACAGAAGGACCTCAGAAAGAGGGGCAGAAAGGGGATTCACAGCCTTTGCTGTGCACCATGCCACAAATTTGTTCCACCTGCAGGCGTATACCACCTTAGTGGAGGGACGCCTGGCTGCCAGAATCACATCACAAACTTCGGGAGGCAAGTCGAAAGGAATCAACTGCCGCCGCTCAATCTCCACGCAAGCAGGTGTAGACTGGACAGGTTCGGGTGGAGGACCGTCCCCTGCTGCTGCGACAGAAGATCCTCCCGAAGAGGCAGACGGATCGGGGGATCTACGCTCATATTGAGTAGCTCGGGATACCAAACTCTTCGAGCCCAGTCCGGAGCCACAAGAATGACTTGGGCCCGGTCGTGCCGAATCTTCTTCAACACTCTGGGTAGAAGTGGTATAGGCGGAAAGGCGTACAACAGACCGCAACTCCACTCGTGACGAAAAGCGTCGCCGAGCGAGTGCCGCCTTGGAAATTCCAACGCGCAGAACTGATGACATTGCGTGTTCTCTTCGGTGGCGAATAGATCTAACCAAGGCTCTCCCACTGTAGAAAGAGTCCTTGCGCCACTTCCGAGTGAAGACGCCATTCGTGATCCATCATGCACCTGCGGCTGAGTTCGTCCGCCCTGGCGTTCAGCGAACCTGCCAGGTGTTGAACCATCAGGAACATGCCCTGATGTTCCAGCCATGTCCAGAGGCGCAGAGCCTCCTGACAAAGGGTCCACGACCCCACCCCGCCTTGTTTGTTGCAGTACCACATGGCGGTGGTGTTGTCTGTGAACACCTGCACTACGTTCCCTTTGACAGAGGGAAGGAATGCCTTGAGTGCAAGTCGGATCGCCCGGAGCTCCAGAATGTTGATATGGAGCCGGGACTCCGCCGGAGACCAGAGGCCTCTGATCTCCGCCTCTCCCCATGTGACCGCCCCATCCCAGAAGGGACGCGTCCGTCACAACTGTGTGCTCTGGCTGGGGAAGGGAGAGGGATCTGCCCATGACCCATTGCCGGTTCGAGAGCCACCACTGCAACTGTTTTGCAGTCCCCTCCGAGATCTGGACGTGATCGGACAGGTTGCCCTGGTGCTGCGCCCACTGGAACTTCAGGTCCCACTGCAGATTGACCAGCAGGATGCAGGAGGCCATGAGGCCCAGCAGCCTCAGGGTCATCCGTACCGAAACCCAGGATAAAGGCTGAAAGATCGGAATCATAGCCTGAATATCCCGGACTCGCCGTTCGGGAGGATAGGCCCGAAACTGCGTCGTGTCCAGAACTGCTCCGATGAAAAGGAGCTGTGGAGAAGGAATCAGATGCGACTTCGGGACATTGATGGAGAACCCCAGCGAGTGCAGGAGTTCGGCCGTAGTCTGGAGGTGGGAGACGACTGCCTGGGACGAGCCCGCCTTCAGCAGCCAGTCGTCGAGGTAGGGGAAGACTGAAACCCCTGCCCGGCGCAGATGAGCTGCGACCACCGCCAACACTTTCGTGAACACCCGAGGGGCACTTGTAAGGCCAAAGGGGAGCACGGTGAACTGAAAATGCTCGGGCCTACCGTGAACCGAAGGCAACGCCGGTGGGCCGGCAGGACGGGGATGTGGAAATATGCGTCCTGCAAGTCCAACGCTACCAACCAGTCTCCAGGGTCGAGGGCAGTCAAGACCTGAGCTAGGGTGAGCATCTTGAACTTCTCCTTCCGGAGGAAGCGATTGACGTTCCGGAGGTCCAAGATAGGACGCATGTCCTCCTTGTCCTTTTTGGGCACCAGGAAGTAGTGGGAGTAGCAACCACGCCCTACTTCTGGGGTCGGAACATGCTCGATGGCCCTCTTGGCCAAGAGGGCCGTGACTTCCTTCTGCAGAAGTACCAAGTGATCCCCTGACATGCGGTGGAATTGAGGTGGCATGGCTGGGGGGTGACTCGAAGGGGAGGGAGTAGCCCCTTCGGACAATGTCCAAGACCCACCTGTCCGAGGTGATGGTACGCCAGTGGGGAAGGTGATGGCGGACCCTGCCCCTACTGGCGTGCTGTGCACCTGAAAGGAGGGACTAGGAGGGTTTGGAGGCCGCGGACGGGTTGGAGGTGGTGGCCTGACCCGCACGCTGGTTGCCCGATCCGCCACGGCGGAATCCACGTCCTCGGCCACGCGAAGACGCCTGCTGCGCGGGCCGGTGGCTGGGCTGCTGACGTGAAGGGCGCCCCTACCGTGGCCACGATAGGGGCGAAAAGCAGAAGTCAGCGGAGGGCGTGTAGCAGAAAGGCCCAGGGACTTTGCAGTAGCCCGTGAGTCCCAAAGCGCTCCAACGCATGGTCTGCTTTGGACCCAAAGAGACCGACTCCATCAAAGGGCATGTCCATGAGAGTATTCTGGACATCCCCTGAAAAACCAGTGGTTCTCAGCCAGGCGTGGCGTCGTAGCGCCACCGTCGTTGCAATAGACCTGCCCAGCGAGTCGGCGGTATCAAGGCCACATCGAATTGTATATTTGGCCGCATCCCTTCCTTCCGCAATAGCGCGGAAAGCAGTGTCTGGACCTCCTCAGAACACTGGGGCAAAACATCCGCCACCGAATCCCACAAGGAGTGGGTATACCGGCCCAAAAGGCAAGCGGTGTTGACGGACCGCAAGCCAGCACTGGAGGAAGAAAACCCTTCTTCCCAAATTGATCCAGGCGTTTGGATTCCCTATCCAGAGGGGCGGTAGGGAAGGCGGTTTGGGAAGCGGAGGCTTGGACAACCAAGCTCTCAGGGGTGGGGTGGACAGAGAGAAACAGGGGTCGCCCGGAGCTGGGCGATGGCGTCGGGACACGTTCCTATCCACAGGAGCCCCTGTGTTGGGCTTCGGACCAGGCGCCCAAAGAACGTCAGTGAGGGCGTCGTTAAACGGCAGCACAGTCTCCGAAGAGGAGGCTGCCGGCTGAAGCACCTCTGTCAAGAGATTAACCTTGACCGCCACAGCAGGGAGTTGGAGATGTAAGGCTCCAGCTGCCCTACGCAACACCGTTGCAAAATTGGCTCCCTCCTCCGTAGCCACGGGAGGAGACAGCATGCCAGTGTCAGGGAAGTATCTAGACCACTAGCATCCCTAGACCCTCTGTCCAGTCCTCATCGTACTGACACTGTTGTGTCAGAGGGTCATCAGACCCCTCCCAGTCCTCCTGGTCCTCCTCAGGTTCAAAATAAGGGGAGGAGGGACATTTGGGACCCAAGGTCTCATCGGGCGCCGGAACCGGCGTCGAGCGACTGCCGGTCCGGGTCCATGTCCGGAGCCGGAAGGAACTGGGGAACGACGCCGCTCGGAGCCCCAGGCGGCGCCGAGAACGGCACCGGAGACATCGGCGCCGGCTGAGGTGTCGTTAGGTCGACCGGCGTCGATGGGGGTTGTGGAGCCGGGATCGAGGCTGGAGGCACGGGCTACGCCGGGGCCGGAGCCGTCGGCGACGCCGGAGCAACCCCATCAGGGCCCGCGGGGCCCGAGGCGCACCGGAGGGGCCTGGAGGCCCGAAGAGGCGGGCCATGGCCGACAGGAATTCCTGCACTTTGGCCGGATCCGCCCCGAACTCGGGAAGGGCGGGTATGGCGGGGGCGACTCCACATGCATGTCCGGGGCCGCGGGGACGGTGCCGGGAGGGGCCTCAGCCGAGTCGCGAGACCGGGCGAGGCGAAGTCCTAGAGCGATGATGCTTTTGGACTTCTTGTGTTTTGACTTACCGGACGAAGAAGACTTCGATGCCGACGACCGGTGTGGACTCCGCGATCGACCCCTGGACCTCTCACGCGACCGGGGCTTCCGCGGAGCCGAATGCCGGGCCTCGAGGAGCTTTCGAGACCGCTCTCGCAAAGCTTTCGGGTTGAGGGCCTGGCAGTCGGTACAAGACTCCGTGTCGTGGCCTCGGCCGAGGCAGAAGAGACACTCCCAATGCGGGTCGGTGACGGACATCATCCGAGCACAGGCGCCGCAACGTTTGAAACCGGGCATCCCTACGACACCTTGATAGAAAAACAGTGAAAAAATTCACCAAAAGTATGGTCAAAAATGACCAGGGCACTGCTCTTCCCGGATCTGCGCTTGCTGGCGCGGAAAAAGAAGAACTGACGTCAGCGCGCAGGGGCGGCGCCTAAGTACTGCCCGCGACGTCATCCCGGCGATCACGACGCCGACGACGGACGCGGAGCCGCACGACGCCGCCTACCAACGCGCAAGGGTACTGCTACGCAAAAAACTTTCCGGATCCAGCCTGACGCCTGGGGATATTCTAAGGTAAGGAATCTGTCACTAACGTGTCTCTTTCAGATAAAAACAATTCTAAAACGGGCGCAACAATGACGGCATGGAAGAGGGAAGCCAGGGAGGAGGCATTTGCGCTGCCGCCATTGTTGAAAATTAAGTGCATGCTAATTAAAAATAAACAATCATGAAAGCGGGTGCAGCAATGGTGGTGCGGGAGGGGGAAGCCAGCGACGCCGGAGCAACCCCATCAGGGCCCGCGGGGCCCGAAGGCGCACCGGAGGGGCCTGGAGGCCCGAAGAGGCGGGCCATGGCCGACAGGAATTCCTGCACTTTGGCCGGATCCGCCCCCGAACTCGGGAAGGGCGGGTATGGCGGGGGCGACTCCACATGCATGTCCGGGGCCGCGGGGACGGTGCCGGGAGGGGCCTCAGCCGAGTCGCGAGACCGGCGAGGCGAAGTCCTAGAGCGATGATGCTTTTGGACTTCTTGTGTTTTGACTTACCGGACGAAGAAGACTTCGATGCCGACGACCGGTGTGGACTCCGCGATCGACCCCTGGACCTCTCACGCGACCGGGGCTTCCGCGGAGCCGAATGCCGGGCCTCGAGGAGCTTTCGAGACCGCTCTCGCAAAGCTTTCGGGTTGAGGGCCTGGCAGTCGGTACAAGACTCCGTGTCGTGGCCTCGGCCGAGGCAGAAGAGACACTCCCAATGCGGGTCGGTGACGGACATCATCCGAGCACAGGCGCCGCAACGTTTGAAACCGGGCATCCCTACGACACCTTGATAGAAAAACAGTGAAAAAATTCACCAAAAGTATGGTCAAAAATGACCAGGGCACTGCTCTTCCCGGATCTGCGCTTGCTGGCGCGGAAAAAGAAGAACTGACGTCAGCGCGCAGGGGCGGCGCCTAAGTACTGCCCGCGACGTCATCCCGGCGATCACGACGCCGACGACGGACGCGGAGCCGCACGACGCCGCCTACCAACGCGCAAGGGTACTGCTACGCAAAAAACTTTCCGGATCCAGCCTGACGCCTGGGGATATTCTAAGGTAAGGAATCTGTCACTAACGTGTCTCTTTCAGATAAAAACAATTCTAAAGCAGGCGCAACAATGACGGCATGGAAGAGGGAAGCCAGGGAGGAGGCATTTGCGCTGCCGCCATTGTTGAAAATTAAGTGCATGCTAATTAAAAATAAACAATCATGAAAGCGGGTGCAGCAATGGTGGTGCGGGAGGGGGAAGCCAGCGAGGAGGCATTTGTGCTGCTGCCATTGTTGAAACAAACAGTGCTCAATACTCATCTGAAGAGCTTCTTCCATATACAATGGATAAAGTGCCCTTCACCAAAATACTGATCCCAATATGCCTGTGATCCTATGATTAGCGGGGGAGGAGGGATTAGGCAGAACAGGGCAATGAAGAGGATCTGACGTAATGGCTGGTGTGGGCGACTTTGATGCGGGGGAACCGGGTTCAAGCCAGCGCTCCGATACCTTTGGAGTGCCGGTACAAAAGTTTAAAATCACACGGGGTGGGAGGCACAGTCGTGGTTACGAGGCGCGAGGCCTAGCTCCGCAGTCGGTGGCTGTAATTGCTGGCCCGGGGCTGCTCATCTGGTAAAAGGTCCCGGTTCAGTCTATAAATCTGGCAGACAGTGTGTTTGTTCTGTTTGCTGTAGTTACCTAACCCGCGAGACCCTAATAAATCAGATTGAGCTGTTAACGTCTGCAGCGGCTGCCTGTGTAGTTTGAGGGGCTCCCTCGCACACAGCACCTCCACCTGCTGTGCCACTTCCAGCCCAAAACAGCATTATTTAGCTGGTGGAGGAGTCGCTGTCCTGTGGCCCTCCTTCACCAAAAAGCCTTGAAAACACCAGGCAAAACGTCTTTTTGTCACATTTGTTAATTCTGTAGAATACGTCGCCTCTTGTGCACAGACATGGTGAGCGTTTGCAGTACTGCAGCCTTCCCCGAGCTCCTTGGTGCCAGCAATTTTCCTCCCATTTGTCAGCTACCCACTGCTTAATTTGTAAAAAAATAAGCGCTGTGATATCGGGGTGCATAAAACCAAGGATGCGTAGTTTTGCTCCACCTCGTGCCTCTTTGAGTCATCACCGTACACTCCCTGCGCCTTTACCTCCCTCTTCCAGCCTTCTTTGTCACTGTTGTTCCGTCCCTCTAGCTCATTTTTTCAGACTTTTGTGATTTTCTCTTGCTCTGGGTCAGTCTGCGGAAAAATAAATGCCAGCCCTAAAAATTAGTGCCGGTGGGCCCACCCACCGGCTCAAATTAAACACTGTCCCCTTAGACCGCACCAACAAAATAATAATGAGGCTCCCACATCCAAGCTAGTTCCTGCCAGGCACGGGGGAGCCTTGTCGGTGGTGGCTATCTACAATGAACCAAGAATCGAGGCTGATGGGTGCGGTATTTTAATGGTGTTGACGCCATCACGCATCAGCTGTTACAGGAGTGTTTATACCACTTACGGATTAGAAATACGGCTTTGTCCTGCCCCACTCATGTATATCCGAGTATAGAAGAAACTATACTCGCTCCGACCACAGTTAAACTCATTAACGTGAAACTGCCGGAAGCCAGTCACATCAAAGTCACGGTCTCATCGTAAAGATGTTGAAATCCACACGCTGTCCATAGCGCAGAACCAGCGAAAGGAAGCGGTGCAAAGCGCGGTGTCCGTGAAGTGGGCGCCGCGCTACGAATTACAGTAAAAAAATAAAATAAACAAACAGAGCGCGGTGTCCCTGAAGCGGGTGCCACGCTCAGCATGCACATGCAACAAAACAAGCTCTCGTCATTGCCCAAAGTCAGCCGCTTGTTTATATTTGCATCGCGCTTTCACTTTAAGTGAAAGCGCAATGCAAATATAAACACGCGGCCGCCCTTGCCAAAGGCGACTGAAACAAGCTGTCGCCATTACCCGAATAATAAAAAAAGTGCTTACCCACTAATTAAAGGAGACTGTACAACGTCGCAAGGAAAAGATCCAGTCTGGATGGGCCGTCCCAAAAGGAGACAGGGCGGTAACAAAGAAGCCTCATTTTCAATCGGAAGCCAGCGTTTACCATAAACGATGACGCCAGCCAATGAAAAATAGGGGAAGGGCTTCAATCCCACTTCTAAAACCTACCCTACTACAATATGCCTCGCAGATGCTAGGCAGCGCATGCGCGCTGCAACGCTAGGTCTGCGAGACCTAAAAATTAGAAGAAAAAAAAAAGATGAAACTTTCTCCAAACAAGCGCACACCAAATTAAAAGATGCTGTGATATATGCACAAAGCACCCCAGAAGCATGAGCCTGGTGCTGGATGGATGGATATTTATTTCCCAACAAATTATCTAGGCATCACGGTTTCCCTTAGAAATTAGATTATATTTCATGAAATTGTTTTGTCATTTTCCTGTTTTAGCAAGCACTAATAGAAATCCTTTTGTGAAGAAACCAGCTTGAATCAATATAATTTCATATCAGTGTAATACTAAAAAAATGCCATAAACAACTGGTCTAGTCTTAACTGATATAAATGAACTTGCCTTATAAAATTATAAGTAAAGTGGCATATTTCCTAGTGGAAGCAAGTTATTATTTTCTTGTCTCTTTAAATAGTTAACTCGCAACATTTGCACAGGTCTACAAACGGGTACCTGATTGGAACCTGTTCAATACCAAAATGTATATTTGTGCAAGTTGGTTCAATAGAAGCACCACATTAAGAACGGGGCCTCAGCCGCAGTGCTTTGGAAAAAAGCATGATGGTGCAGCTGCATAATGTGCATTGTGAAGCACTTTGGAAGAAGGTGGTGTATGTACTCCTGCAGGAGCGCTACAAGCACAGCAATACAACCTACTCCTGTGGTTATTTGCATTCACATACATGGATGGCCCTTCCCATGCCCAATAGCAGCTCGTGCCAGTCTTCAGATCACCTTCATATTAGTTACATGGAGTCTCTGCACGGAGCATATGCTGGGAATGAGGCAGGAATGGCAAGGGCAGTGCAGGGGAGCAGAGAACAGCTAAGCAGTGCCGGTGTGGGGCTCGGTGGACAACAGTGAGAAGTCTTTAGTAGTCAGAGGTGGCACAGAATGGGATAACCCTGCTGAGGAGGGTTTAGCATTGGCAGCATGGCGAGTAGTAACAATATGGGATGGGGAGTCCAGCAGTAACCATGTGGACAGCACAGACATAATTGATGGTCATGCACAAGAGACATCAGCAGTAAACATGCGACAACGGGGTAGGTCACCTCGCAGCCTTTCCACTAGCTCGCTGCCAGGACGTGGCCCTCCTAAACTTCGACTATACATTTTCCCGTGGCATCTCCACCTCGCTAGTCCTTTATTGCATCTTTGTCTGTAAAAAGGAATTCATTGCTCCTTTCAATGCGCCAATTTTCGTTGTGAAGTTAGTGTACGTGATCGTACAATGGGGGCTTTCCCACACATTGTCTTTACATTTATTATTATCAGCATTTATTGACCGCATAGCTACCCTTAGGCATCCCAGTGCTAGCAGCAGAACAGGGGGAGAGAAGGTTTGATGGCTCAAAGGGTGGCATTCTGAAACAGCCAGGTTTTGAGACTCTTTCGGAACGGGAGATGGTGAGTCTGACAGCAAGTGCAGGGGAAGGGTGTTCCAAAGTCTAGCTATGTTGTAAGAAAAGGAACTGCCCCCACTCCTCATCCTTCGGATTTTAGGGATGGCGGCTAAACTCATGTTAGCAGAGCGGAGGAGTTTCCTGGGACGGTAAAAAGTGATAAGGGAGCCATTTATAGAAGGGCCTTTCTGCCAAAGTCTTGTGGGCTACACAGAGGGATTTAATTTGTATTCTCTCCGGGATGGGCAGCCAGTATAAGGTCTTCAGACCTGGCTTAGCCGATTGAGTTTTAGGAATGCCAAGCAGCAACCGAGCAGCACAGTTCTGAACAACTTGAAGTTTCCTTGTTGTGGATTTAGGTGCTCCCTGATACATGGAGTTACCATAGTCCAGGCGAGAGAGGACCTGGACCATAATTCTCCTGGCCCCCATGGGAAGGAGGGGTAGAACTTTCCGCAGAATTCTAAGAATCCCATAGCAGGCTCCTGTTACTTCCACTGCTTGCTGGTCAAATTTGAATGATTTGTCCAGCCAGACGCCTCGGCTTTTAATCTTGGACTTAGGGGTCGGTGTAGGTCCAAGGCAGGTTTGGCCATGCATGTTTGAGGTCAATGTTAGGCGAGTTGCCCAGGAGCATTATTTCGGTTTTTTCTCCATTGAGCCCGAGACGTGAGTGTTGCATCCATGTTGCCACCTTCTCCAGACAAGATTCTAGATCAGAGGGAGAGTTCTGAAGATGGTTAAGGGATACTACCAACTGAGTATCAACCGCATATGTGACAATTTTAATCCCATATGGCAAGATAATATCAGCAAGCGGTTTCATGTGCACGTTAAATAGAGTAGGGCTCAGAGAGGAGCCTTGAGGTACTCCACAACTGAGAGAGAGACACCTTGAAGTTGTTTCTCCGGCAAAGACCTGGAATGTTCTACCATTTAGGTAGGATCGAAGCCAGGTAATGGCTCCACCTGACACACCGGCAATCCTAAGTCTGTTAAGAAGAATGTCAAAATTAACCGTATCAAATGCGGAACTAAGATCAAGGAGGATGATGGCTACTGCTCCTCCTTGGTCAATTATTTTTTTCGATTCTTCGACTACGGCAAGGAGTGCGATTTCTGTTCCATGTTGAGGATGAAAACCGGTCTGAGAGTAATGCAGAAGACTATGGGTGTCTAAGAAGTCGGAAAGAATCGAGTTGACATACTTTTCCAAGACCTTACAGACCATAGGCAGCAGAGATAGGGCGATAGTTACCCAGGAGATCAGGGTTTAAGCTAGGCTTTTTCAACAAAGCTTTCACCATGGCATGCTTCCAAGGAGGTGGAACTTGGCCAGTGGTGATAGGGAGATTTATCACGTCCAGTATGACAGGAAGCACAACATCTTTAACTTTGCGCAAAAAGTGAGGAGGAACCAGGTCAAGGGGGGAACCCGACTTTATTTGAACAAAAATTCCTGATAAAGTATCCAGGTCCATAATTGGAAATTCCTCCAATGTGTGCTTAATGTGGTCTGGGGGCCTATTCATGGCTGAAAGGTCGCTGGGACACGGAGATCCAGGGAATGTGTTGTATATATCTTGAATTGTTCCATGGAAAAATTCTGCACGTTCGTTGCAGCGAACTTTAGTCATGGCTTATCCTGTACTTCGTGGGAAACACCTCTATCAACTATCTGGTCATCCAAACTCCTTTTCTAACGCCTCTTGCACTGTTAATGCTCAGTTCTGATTAATTAATATCGACAGAATACCTTGTGTACCAACAGCTGGCCATATTGCTGCAGTGCTAAGTGAAAGAAATACTACTGCTAGCCCGATTGGGTTTTTGCAACCTCGATATTTTCCAAGCCTAGTGCACATTTTCCCAAAGAAACGTGAAGGCTGCAGGTTCACATACAGTGATCGTTCTTAAAGGCCAGGAGAAGAAATCGTAGAATCGGTATCAAAGCAGGAAGAAGTAAAGTTGCGGTTGGGAGAGGCAATGCATACGAAGTAATGGGTAATTGTAGGACAATGTAAGCAGAATTAGTTCAATGGTCACTACAGTCAGCAGTGATAACGACTGTGGGACAATCTGGGATGTGGTCTGTGCAGGACACAGGCACTGATAGTGTGGTGGTGGTGGTGTAAAAGTGGATGTACAAGAAGTCCAGCACTCATAACGTGCGACATGGAGATGACGTGTGGGAGAGTCCCCAGCGACGCTGTGCGGTAGTGGTCCCGGCAAGTACAGTGGAAAGTTGAACAGCAATAATGGTGTGTTCAAAAGAGAATCCAGGAGTCACTGCTCAGGGCAGCGAAGGGAGCAGTAATATGAAGTGCGGGGGAGAGCGCATCAGTGACACCACAAGGGCTCAGCCACTGTGATGGAGGGTGAAGCAGAGCTCAGCAGTGATCGCGCGGGGTGTGTTGATTGTGTATACAGTCAGACCCTCCAGGATTTCGCGATTTGCAAAAAAATCGCGAAATCGGCAGTTTTGTAAAAATGCCGCGATTTTTACAAAACTGCCCGCGAAATTTGGAAAATTTAAAGGATGTATAAATAGAACAGTGATGTGATGGGCTGGGCGGTGCAGGGTTTGCAGTGAGGTGAGGGTGGTATGAACGGCTGAGAGGCGGCGCAGAGAGCAGGAGCTGCTGCAGGCAGACATTCAGGGAGGAACAAAAACTGCTGAGAGGAAGGTGGACTGTGTTAAACTACCGAAGATAGGTACCAGGTCTGAATTGAAGGGGTCTTTCCAAACATACACTGGCTGGCTGTGCCATTGAACAACATGCGCTTTTCTATAATTCAAACCACGTAAAACCATTACGGTCTTCAGTGTGCGCATATGTGCCCCAACCTTCACACCACCAATTAAGAAAGAAGTACACTTGACAAGTTTGCGGTATTCAACGGTAGACCGTAGCTCAGATTGACTTCCAAACTTATAAAGTCGCAAGTTTATGAATGGTGCAGATTGTATGCAAATGCGTACACTGAAAAACACGTTACATATCGTGACGATGCACATAATGATGACATAGCATTTCACCCATGTACAATATTTACACCCCACAGGTCAGATTCCCGCCACCAGGAAACATTTCCATAAGATATACTCAGACAAGCACATAACCTGCAGTTGAATACAGAGTTTGTATAGTTACAGAACCAGTAACCAGTAAACGGCTTCCGGAATCGTCCCTGCACGAGGTCATGCTGTGGGCATCCCCAGGGTAGGCCTGAAAGGCAATTCAACACCCACCTCACTCTACAACCAGTCCCTGTGCCTAGCTCAAACCTTCATGGATATTGTAAAGAAACTTCAAATGAAGAGGTTTTATGGCATAAAAATGATCTCTTTTGACACAATTAGTGCCGCAGGGTGAGTAGGTCACAGGCAGCCCCCCCCCCAAACACACCCCCGCCAAACGGTCTACTAGTTGATCCTGTAATTCAGGGAATTGAACTCCAACTCTGAAGAATTCTACCTAGGCCAGCTACAAAAGTCAGTGTCTGATAGTAAAAGAAAGTGCCCTGCCTCTGGTTATAAGGAGAGTCACCCTTGTGCAATCAGAACATAGACAGTCACTTGATAACAGAGTCATAAGTGGAGACCGGCGTGTCCTGTACCTCTGGGTTTTTTTCTGATCCAGAGGTGAAGAGGACAAAAGAGGATTACCTGCTGGACAGCACAGGTTTTTAAATCCCTTGCCAATCCCCCCAGATGCGACACCACCCAGACAGAAATGACACTTTCCATAAGGTGATGGGGCTAATTAGGAATGGCTTGATGACCTATGGGGCTTGGGGAATGCAGACTCCCTGCGCTCTGGATCCACTTCAGCTCATTAACGGCACCCCTCTGCTCTCGCCATTCAGGAATACAGAAAATGGCTTTCTACCCACACCAGGAGCACAATTGTCAGTTTTTGTGTCAGAGTGGCAAAAAACTGCCCTGGCCTACAAAAAAAGTTACATAGTGTTCCCCTTAATGGCTTGCCAGGGTGCACTGTCTCCCAAAACCTTATGCAAGGGAGGTCGTAGTATTGTAATTGCATTTATACAGCGCTTACTACCCCTGACGAGGCGTGTGAGAAGTTGGCCTGGCATATGCTGTCCACTAATTATAGTGGGCACCTTGCACCAGTCCAAACAACCCCTTATTGGAGATAGGTTAAAGACAACCTTATTGAAAGCTATCCTAGTGGTAGCTATGGAGAGCAGCCTTCAGGCTAAGTCTTGAAGGAATGTAAAGCAGCTTGTTTTACCAGTCTATAATCTCTTGAGTGATCAAATGAAAGAGCACCACACCAGGTATATATTCAAAATATATGTATTTATTGCTAAACACAACCCCCTAGTCTCTTTATGAGGCTAGAGTTCGAAGTACATAAGTTAGAAGTTATTTAAACACAGTAATAGCACAAATACACGTTTGGGCCCTAGGGGCGTACCAAACCATATACCAATAAAGTGGTATAAGAACTACGACTGAACTAGACACTAGGCCTAGAGCCTCTAGAAGTGCTTGGACCACAAGGAACCACCCAAGGTAGTGACACAGGGGACCCACGGGGGACGCGTGCAGTGTAAATACACAACCGCGATACGCCGTTGACTTCTATGGAGAAAGTCGCGATCAGGAAATTAAAGAAAAGGGACACTTAAAGGAGGACTTGGAGCAAACCCTTTGAGAACTAGTACTTTGAAGAGTCTCTACCCACGGAGCACCGGAGTCCTCGTGTTACCTCACCCAGGAAGCCGGGTGCATAGGTGCCTTTCGGGGTCGGGTTTCGTCATCGATTTGAATGGCGATCTGCTGCAAAGTGCTGCTGGCGACCAAGTGGAAAGTGTCCGGGTGGATCCAAGAGTGGATCGGAGATCTGAAGAACCTGAAAGCAGAGGGGACAGAGTCTGGGTCACTAGCCAGTGACCAGGAAGGCGATGGACAGATGCCCACCGATGTCGAGTGCTTCAGGTGCATTGACAGTCGTCTTGACTCTTCAGCCACGAGGTCCAGGAGGCGTTGTCGGCAACCAGGAGCAGGATTCGGGCTGGTACACAATGTTTGTCGAGTGCTGAGGTGTCGACGACCGGATTGGACCCAACAAGCCTTGGCAACGGCAAGTCTCCATGAAAATGAAGATCGTCGATGGTGCAGAACAGAAAGGTCTGGGGAACTCACCTAGCAAGGGTAAGTGAGGGCAGGCTTGGAGCAACCAGGATGCCCAAGAAGAAAAAGATTGGCCTTCGTTAAGGGCTACTAGCCAACGGGCTAGCAACCGCGAAGGAGCCTCGAGATGTCACACGTGGATCTGGCTCACAGGACACTCGTGGAGTGGAGGCCAGTGATCTTCGGTGCAGTTGGTGCTGGAGGCTAGGGCTACTCAGAGCCCAAAGCATGACTTTGTGGGAGACCCAGAAGAGGATGCACTTGCAAATGTGCTCGGTGTCCAGGGGTCACGGTCTCACGTCACCCACAATAGCTACGGGCCTAAGCTTTGCTGGGGACTCAGGGTAGCCTCGGAGAAGTCTGAGAATCCACCTCTGGTGATGCGAAGACTTCGGCGTCCGACGGGAGCTTCAGAAATGCAGACCGGACAGATGCGTCTTTGGTGCCTGCCAAGCAGGGAGTCACTCCTTGACCCCAAGGGAGATTCTTCTGTCCTCTAATCTTGAGTAGAGCGTCGAAGGTCCAGGATTCTGTTTCAGAGTTTCATCCAGGGATAATCTAAAGTCCTAAGGACTGGGTTCCTATACTTATACCAAGTTTAGGGGTTGGACTACTCTGTGGCCCCACCTATGGGTGGGTCAGGGCAGAGGGGTGGCTACACCCTTTCCCTTTGTCCAGTTCGTGCCAAAGCAGGGGCTGCAAGCCCCTGATCCGGTTTGAACTGGGGTATGCACTAGGGACACCAAGTGTGCCCCCAGTGCAGGACTTCAAAGCACCCGAAAGTGCTCCCGCCCAGCCCCAATACACATTATCCTGTCTAGGGAGGTGGTCACACCTCCCTTGGACAGGAAACTATTGTCCAGGTCTCCCCTGCCGGAGTTTCGTCCAGCAGCAGGAGGCCAGACTCGTGTCTGTGGCAGCAGCATCCATTTTGTGATGCCAGGGCTTTAGAAAGAAGTTACCGGGCTAGCCAGAGTTAACATGTCTTTCCCTCTAGAAGGGTGGAATGCTACCCCCGCCGCCAGAATTGGCGGGGGGGTAGTATTCCAAGATGTTTGACACCAAACACGACATGTTTAGGTGCAGCCATTCCAAAGTTAGCATTTAACGCAAGGTTATAATGCGCTTAAGAGTATATGGTCAGGCTGCACTACAAACAGCATCAGAGAAGGGTCTCCGAACGCTGCAGAGGGGCCCTGCTCATGCAGGGGCACCCTCTCACATAGGAACCACGCACTCTGCCTTCAGGATTGATAAGGCCTGCCTTAGGAGTGACTTAGAGGTTTATATGTGTGTATGTATTTAGTGATATAGGTAACCTATATCACAGTAAGGGGTGCATGCACCACCTTACCCAGGCTGCAGTAGCAGACCTGTGGTGTCAGTTTGGATGGCCTTCCAGGGGTGGCACACTACATGCTGCAGCCCCTGGTAGGCCTCTGAGGTACCTATGCCCTTGGTACATAGTATACCATATACTAGGGACTTATAAGGGCACTCCAGATTCCAATCAGAGATGTGCCTAAGGCACATGGAAACCTTTTACAGAGAAAGCAGATAGACTGGGGCCCTGAATAGCAGGATCCCAGTCCAACTAAGTCATAAACCAGCAAAACACCATAAAAAAAAGTGGGGGCAACCATATAGTCAGATTCCACCTTCCTACAAGGCGTCAAACCACTTTTTCGGCGAGTAGCACGCTACTCCGGAACCCAAGATGGATTAGTGTTGAATTAGTATAGTGAAATATGAAAGTAATTTGAGTGGTGGATAGGTTAGTCAGTTATTTGGATTCAGAAGGATAGCGGAGGGATAGAAGAGGGAAAAAGGTTTGCATTTATATAGCGCTTGTTACCCCTGCAGGGGTGCATACATGGGCACTAGAACATCCCAGGGAGAAATACAGCTCCCTCCCACGAGGTTAGGACTGGAGCTGTGCTTCCGTAGAGCTGTAGACACTTTAAACATGCCTATTTCAAAGTGGAATACTCTGCTAAAACAGTTTCCATTGATTTCAGGCTGAAAATTAATGATTATTTGTAAAATAAAGTGCCGCAAAAATGCCGCTAAATTTCAATATTTGTGCCGCTAAATTTCCATATTTGTGCCGCTAAATTTGCTAATCCATGCCGCAATATCCTGGGGGGTCTGTACAGTACAGCAATGATGTGTGAGACCCTTTCCCAGTTAAGAAGGTTGAGGCGAAGTCTAACAGCAGCAACTTTCCCAATACAAACTAGAGGCATAAAATAAGCCGTTGTCATAAACCAGATGACTTAACTCTAATCCATAACCCAAGACTTTAGAATCAGTTAGAATACTGAGACTAAACGTCTGCTGCCTGCACTCGGGTATATTGGCCACAGTTGGTAACAGAGTGAGTGCATGCGGCATATGGAGAGCGTCGGTAGAGGGCTTTAGAACACACTGCCCAAGGCTCTAACACAAATATGAAGGGACAATGAATGTATTCTTTCAGAAAGACCTGCGTTTTAAAACAGAACGAGGCTATGTATTTTGATCTTGCCGACCAGAATCCTTACAAGAGAAATATGACGACACTAGGACATTGGATAATTAAACCCTTCCATGAGGGCCATGGGCACATGACTGATCTCAATTAAATAGAAGCAAACAGAGCACAGCTAATAATACGGACTTGGCTGTGGCCGCAGCGTAATAATCAGGAAAATAAATTAAGGTCAGCAGTTAAAATTAGCTGCAGTCGGGGAGAGTGAGTCGAGCATACATTACACTGTGCTGAAGCAGTTGAACAAACTAGTAA
The DNA here is from genome assembly GCA_963921515.1 of Calotriton arnoldi. Taxonomy (NCBI): domain Eukaryota; kingdom Metazoa; phylum Chordata; class Amphibia; order Caudata; family Salamandridae; genus Calotriton; species Calotriton arnoldi. Next base: position 2,505,397 of record CAWUFW010001142.1, read on the forward strand.
AATGGAATGAGGGTTCGCATTTTATTTGGATAAACCTCAGTGAACATTCACTTCTTAAATAGAAAAGTCCCTATAGGAATTTCCTCCCATCCATCCATTGCTTCTCTGGCTTTGAGAACACCTTCAGTTCAAAGCCATTAAAGCCCTGATTAAAACCACCAGAACACAATAACATGGTTTAATAAACCAAATTATCAGCACAGCTTCTGTGCACCCCAAGAAATGTAGATCACAATGAAGACTGGATGATGTAGCCTAACGGCTAGAGCGGTGGACCTAGAAGCTGGTGAACCGGGTTCGAGTCTCGGCAAGGGACGCTCAACATCCTGTGATTCTGGGCAAATCACAATCTCCCCGTGCCTAACAAAATGATCGTGTCCGTCTGTAATTCAACTGGTGCTCATGTAAAGCGCTCTGATACCTTCTTGTCAAGTTCGCGCTAAATAAAACTTCAGAAAAAAAGACTTGAAGTGCTTATATTAACTACGGTATTAACCGTATCAAATGCGGAACTAAGATCAAGGAGGATGATGGCTACTGCTCCTCCTTGGTCAATTATTTTTTTCGATTCTGGACTGTTCCCATGAGGCACAGGGTCAGACTGATTTGCATATGGCCATGTCTGAACTGGGGTGGTGGAGTGAGCTAAAGAATGATGATGGATTAAACCCAGATCAGTTGACTGGGGGTGAGTGTTTGATTGGCTCAAACGTTCCGTCCATCATCCCTTTTTGTATCGCGATATATTAACTACGGTTGCATGCTAGCAGAACTCAATTCTTGTGGCATTAATCACTTCACAAATCCACACAGTTCAAATCAGCTGGTCAGTTAAGCTAATTTCGATTTTATCTATCCTTGAGCAAGAGGATATTTTATAAAGAGTGGACGAAAGTGGTACCTTATTTGGCATCACTATACAGACTACATATTCTTGATGCTACCAGACAAATTCATAGGAATTAAATCCTGAATAAAAACAACAACCTATCTCACAGTCTCGGAACCTCCCTAAAGTCAGTCTCCTTGCTGGAGGCTAACAGAAGAAAATCAATGAAGGAGCAAGGCATCTTCTGTGTTCAACAATAAAGCTACTAAATTTGTAGTTTAGCAATTCTTTGGAGCCAAAGCCCCAAAAACAACCTAAAACCCACAACCTGCTTTCAATGTTTCCAGTACATCATAATTCTGATTAGTCCTACGTTTATACACAAAAAACAGGAAACTCCCAACCCTGAGACAGCAGTAATAAAGTGTGGCTTCAGTGAAGCATTGGACCACAGAAACTTAGAGGTTTATAGGTTTCTGAAACAAATTAACTAATCGAAGCCTAACGAAAGTCCTCCCTATTGAAAGCAGGTTAATAGCTTACTCTTTCTAAACAGATCACTTATGCACACTAAACCGTATAGCTCAGTAAGTCTTATGAGTGAAGCACACTATGCCACCAATTAAGGCACCTGAGACAAGAGAGTGAAACATAATATAGATTTAGCTATACAGAGAAAGTGACCTTCAGATCTTTACTTAATGACAAATGGTTTCGAAGTAAATTGAAGCATTCTGGTGTGCTACTGAATATCAGAGGTACAAGTAACAGCTTAGGTTTTCCACCCCTCTCAACAAAGTGATCTGCAACTAATGAATAGTTCACTAAAGTAGAATATTTTGCTTTGCATTGGCTCTACGAAAGAGACAGCTGAAGCAGTCCGTCCTTCCTAAAAGGATACACAACAGAAATTACAGGCATAAGCTGACTCAGAGGTATAGTTTGCAATATTAAAGAAATGTGGTGACATATGGAGGACTCGCATCATACTATTAAGTCTCCTGGAACTTGTTATGCATAATGCTAGAGTACGTCATAACACGATAAACAAGAAGGGCCTTATTGCACGTTTGGCAGTCCTCCTGCAGCACAGCCACCACTGCGCTGGCAGGAGGACCGCCAAGCCCGAGGTGCGCCAGCCTGATTCTGAGTTGAATCCAGGGCTGGAGGGCTGTGCTGTGGCGGTATCATGTCAGCGGCTGTGTTAAGCTCATGGGAGAGCCTTCAAAGCAGACCGCCACCGTGACAGAGCCTGCAGCACGTTCCTGCATGGCGTGGCATGCACCACACGTTCCTGCACGGTGTGGCATGCACCATAGTGCATGCCACACCGAACAGGAACGGGGATACAATTTCAGGGGACACATGTGCCCCCACCCGCATACACCCACAGGACCCAGAAGCAGCAGCGGGCCCTGTTAGGGCACCTTAGTTGCATCTCCGCCACCCTTTTCATGTGGGGCTCACCGCCATGAAATGGGAGGTGGAAATGCAACTCAGAATATGCTCGGCCGTTCCACAGAGGCACCACCAGCATATTCCTGCCCCTTTCCGCTGTGCCATCGCCAAAGGATCCTGGAGCCTGGCGGAGGTCCGACCGCCACACTCGAAATACGGCAGGTGGACCTGCAGAGGTGGTGGTCGTACCACCACCACGAGTACGGCAGTCCTGGGACCGCCGTACTCGGAATAAGGACCTAAGACTGCAAAGTTCTTGGAATCAGCCATTTCTGCTGCATATAAGCAGTGCATTAGGGACTCAACTACTCAATGTTCCACTAGGAAAGAATGAGCTGCATTATCAGCAAAGTGAGCCACTAGATGCTCATGAGAAGCCCACAGTTCCATCAGCATTTCTTAATCCTCCAAAGGCTACTAATCATCAAAACAATAAAAAAAAGTGTCTGGTCCGATAACCGACGCTATGCACCAAAGACAACCAACTGCCACCAAAATTGATTGAAACAAATTCAAGGAAAGGTCATTTATTTTCAGCACAAGCACTTATAATTTATCACGTCTTTCCTGTTGTCTTGCTTGCCACCTATTTAAACCCAATGTTAATGCACAAAAACAGTCAACCCATCTGTGTCTCTGCCAGTCTCATTGGGAATGTGTCTTTCTCTGTCTGCTCTGTTTGGGTCAGTCAGAGTATCCGGGTCTGTGTCAGTCTGTCTGTCCTGGTTGGTCTAACTTTGCCTGCCTGTGTGTCTCTGTGTCCGTCTGTCTATATGCTTGACTAGGTCAGTCTGTGTCAGTCACGATGCCAGTCTGTCTGTCTGCCGCCTCTGTGCCTGCCTTGGTGTCGTTCTCAGTCTGTGTCGGTCAGCCACTGTTTGTCAGTTATGGCGTCTTTCTGTCTTTGTGACAGTCTCGATCCCCTTTCTCCTTCTGTAAGCCCTCTCTGTGTTCCCCTCTGTGCCTCCCTGTACTTGAGTCCCTCTCAGTCTCTCTTTTTTTGTGTCGCTCTCAACCTGTCTCTGGGTTTGTGTCTCTCTCTTCCCCTCAGCCCGACGCTCTTCAACGTCTACATGGCTCCACTCGCCCCCATCGTCAGAACCTACGGACTCAACATCGTGTCATACGCAGACGACACCCAGCTCATCCTCTCCCTATCCAACGAGCCCAACACCGCCAGACGCAACTTTCGAGAAGGCATGGAAGCCGTCGCCAAATGGATGAAAAACAGCTGCCTACAACTAAACACCAACAAAACAGAAGTACTCATCATGGGCCCAAACCCCGATGCCTGGAGCGACACCTGGTGGCCCCCCGCCCTCAGAAACCCGCCAACCCCCACGGACCACGCACGCAACCTGGGAATCATCCTGGACTCCGAGCTCAAAATGGACCGCCAGATCAACTCTGTCTCGTCTTCCTGCTTCCACACCCTCCGCCTCCTTCGTAAGACCTTCAAATGGATCCCCCTCGAACACCGAAAGACCGTCACTCACGCCCTGGTCACCAGCAGACTCTACTACGGCAATGCACTCTACGCCGGAATAAACAAAAACCTCACCCGCAAGCTACAGAACATCCAGAACGCCGCCGCAAGACTGGTCCTCAACCTGCCAAAACACTGCCACATCTCCCAGCACCTGCGCACACTCCACTGGCTCCTGTCGAGGCGAGAATCACCTTCAAGATGCTCACCCACGCACACAAGGCCCTCCACGGCACCGGACCAGCATACCTGAACAGCCGACTCAAATTCCACACACCCCAAAGGACCCTACGATCAGCCCAGCTCTCCTACGCCGTGGTCCCCCGCACCAGAAAGACCAGATCGGGAGGCCGCTCCTTCTCCTTCCTCGCGGCCAAAGCATGGAACGCCCTTCCGCTCCACCTCAGACAGACAACATCGCTCCCCATCTTCGCAAGAAACCTCAAAACCTGGCTCTTCGACAGACCCCCTCCTTGATGGATAGAACCTGCACCCCCCCCCCCACCCCTAGCGCCTTGAGACCCTTACGCGTGAGTAGTCGCGCTTTATCAAACCCCTGATTGATTGATTGTCGCGCTCTGTCTCAGCATGGCTCTGTCTGCCCTCCCACTTCCTTTTTGCTGACTGACCAAGGTTTCTGCACCTCAGAGCGCAATACATAGGAAACAATGCAGGTCTCGGACTGTCCGCAACCATGCATGCCTCTGCGCTTCAGTACGAGCTACATCAAGCGGCTTGAGCAGCACACAAGAAACGCCACTTGAAAGGCGGCAGGCACACAGTCAGGAGAGGAGTTCTTCAAAGACTACTTCCTACTTTTTTACAGCAGCCAAGACAGATCGGAACGCTGAAAGTTAAATTCTACACTTACTATTAACTCAATATCAATTGAAAACTAACTTGTTTTTGTAAAGCATTTACTAAACACGACGCCATCCAGCATCGTAAACACAGATTTGTATTCTTCAAACAATTATATTAATGTAAAATGTAAGGTTGGGTCGTACCTTCTCGGATTTAAACCGGTGACTGCAGGATGCACACGGATATCTGCCTCCGGTAAATTAACCTAAAGAGCTGTAGTTCTTTCTTTCATGCTTCAAAGCCAGGGCTGCTGAGATGCATGTGCCCGGTTTTCTGTCAATCAAGGCAAATAGTTTTTTTTTCCAAAGCAGACAGAGCATGCTGGGTCACCGATACTGCAGCTCGGCATGTTCGTGTTTTCAAACCAGGCTGCCCGAGTCCGTAGTTATGGTGCAGTCTGTTGACACCATTACTACGGTCTACACATTTGGTCAGAGAATTGAGTTATGGTACAGAACTCCGGGCACGTTTTCTTAAAAGGAATATGTGGGTTTCAGAAAAAAAGAGCCCTTGTGAATTAAGTTTCCTTCACCATATTTAACATTTAAGCGCAGATGTCACTGCCTGCACGTTGGTGAATGTGAGGATTGATAAGCCAGTGGTGCTTAGACACACTCAAACAGCCTCATGTCTGCCATGAAAATTAGTATTACCTATTTAAATTGCATGCCTCCAACTTGTGATCATTTGCAAATTTCTAACTGCACTGCTGTTTCGGCTTATAGGCCAAGTAAGAGTAGATTCTTCAGAAACACTACCACCTAACTTAAATACCACTGGCAGCAGTCAACAATGAACACGAAACAGAGGGCAGAATTCTAGTAACCAGTCATTACTTGTCCCCTGGCACACTAGACCACCAAGTTGGCAGTCTCAAGAGAAACAAAAGGAATGAGCATGAACAATGAGCTACTTACTATTGCCAACTCCGAGAAGCTGGTCCTGTTCTCGGTCATACAAATCAATAGAGATTGGAGTTTCAGGCCCATGCTTCCTTCGATACCTCTATAATCCTTTCAAGACAAATAACACAGGCCACAGCGCACAACAATTTCATGTAACAATACAATGGTATTTCTCAACAAATGTTAGCAAACTACTACAGAACTGGGTTTCATGTACTTGGCACATCCATTGGCACTTTCAGAAGTGTTCAGCTACATGCCACAGTGTTTCGACGTATGTGAAATGTCACTCATTTGGCTATATCAAGCGGGACCAACGTGCATCACTGCTGCAGAGGATTCACATATTCCAAAGCTCACAGCTGCATCCTCCTTACAAAGATTCCTTCAACTTCGACCCCGGTTTCTAATTACCACATGACTGGAATTATGTGCAAAAAAGTACACTTGCACACAAAGTTTAAGTTTGACGTTTGAAACAGCTTAACCTGTCTTTCCAGACCACAGTTTCCCAAAACTTCATACTTAATATACATAGGTCATATTTAAGAAATTCTCGCCCCAGCCAAACACGACTTCCTAATCTTCGGATGTGAAGAACAGAAGTTTCAAACAGACAAAGGTGAGATTACAGATGCTTATAATTTGAAACCTGAGAAAAGCATTGCATTAATCTCCATGAGCCGTATTTGTGAAGAAAGACGCCCCGTCGCTGTCCCCTAGCATCTATTTACTTGACTGTGTTTAACGAACAGGACAATTAATGCACTGCAAGTGACACGGTCGTCTGTAACATTTGCAGTTTCTGCACTGTAATTTTTATTAACTCTTCCTACCAGCTAAGACCGGAGTAAAATGAAATGTCTGACATCAGCAAGCTAAGCATAAAATGGGCAATTTAAAGACTGGATTCTAACTCTGAACCGTCTCTGATCCACTGCTGTTCAGTGCAGATGGATAATTCAATGGGTCAGGCAAAACTCCGAGGAAGAATGAAGACAGGGCATGTCCTTCACACACACGACATATTGCACAGTGCATCAGGCAGGCCCTGCCGGACAGCAGACACTTCTTCAGGCTTCCAGTGCCCCAGGCCGCCTCACCGTTTTTTTCCCACTCCATCCTCTTCCCACCTCCATCCCGGCACCGACCGCCCCAGCAAAAACGCATGCCATGCCCTCCCCGCCGGCTGCCACTTCCACCGAACCACGCCGGTGTCTCCTGATCAACACCAGATCGCTCTCCAAACACGGCACCGAAGTCTGGAACACTATCTCCACCCTCACCCCTGATGTGACATTCATCACAAACACTTGGCTCACCCTGCTTCGGCCCCTGACATCGCCACACCAACCGGCTACAAGATGAAAAACCGGGACCGCATCAACAGACACGAAGGTGGCATCAGCATCATACACAACTAAATCAATCATCTGAACCACCACCTAAGGCAAAACCAGGTCGATCATGGAACACCTCAACTTCCATCTCCACACCAACGACAATACCACCATCAAAATCACCCTCACTTACAGATCCCCCTGGACCTCGAACCGCGCTCAGCGACGCCATCACAGAATTCATCACCTCGCTCGCCATCGAATCCCAACACTATGTCTTCCTGGGAGACCTCAATTTCCACCTGGACGACCCCACAGACACCAACTCCACTGACCTCCTGGAACGAATGGATAACTTCGGCCTCACGCATCTAGTCTCAGACCCCACGCACAGAGCAGAACGCACGCTAGACCCCATCTACACATCCAACAACAGAATCAGATACAGCCACACCACGGAACTCACCTGGTCCGATCACGCCATCGCTCACTTCACCATCGCTGGACCACCCTGCACCACCCCCAACCACCACAGCACCCCCTTCCGCAGCTGGGCCAAAGTCACTCAGCATCAATGGACCGATGCACTGAGCCTCACCCAGCCTGACGTCTCCACTAACCTAAATGGAGCAGTAGAGAACTTCAACGACTGCATCACCTGTGCCACCAACCGAGTCACCCCCACCACAGCTACGAAAACGCACAGATCCACCAAACTAGCCAGCTGGTACACCCCAGAACTCAGCATGCTCAAAACGCAGACTTAAACACCTAGAAAGAAGTTGGTGGACCAGCAAAAGCGATACCGATGGAGCGACCTTCAAGTCGGCCCTCAACACCTACCACCTCCAACTCGGACACAAAAAGGGAGGCCCTGGCAAACAATATCAAAACCAGCGCCAACCAGACCAAGGAACTCTTCACCATCATCAGAGAGTTCACCAGCTTATCTGCCACAGAGAACTCCACCCCCGCCTCACAGGAACTCTGCGACGCTCTGGCACAACACTTCCACAACAAGATAGCCACCATATACAGAAACGTGGATCCCAAACCCACCAACCTCCTCAGCCTCCTCACCTCCACAAGGACCACCAGCAACCACCCGCTCAACGCATGGGAACAGCCCAGCACACCGAACACTACAGCCCTAATTAACTCCATCCACTCGGGAGCACCCTCAAATCGATGCCGCCAAAGGCTCAACATCGGAAGCAACGAAAACAGCCACCAGCTCACCACCATCCCAAACGACTCCATCGCCACAGCCACCTTTCCAGACGCCTGGAAACACTGAGGAGGTCAGACCCCCTCCTCAAGAAACACTCGGCAGACCCCAGCGATCTCCAGAACAACCGCCCCATCTCGCTGCTCCCATTTCCCACCGAAGTACTGGAGAAAGCCATCAACCTCTAACTCACGCACGGTTGGAGAGAAAACTTGGAAGACCCCTCCCAATAAGGATTCAGAGTCCACCACAGCACAGAGACGGCCCTGATTGCCACGACAGACATTTGCACTCTACTTGAAAGAGGAGAATCTGCCGCCCTCATCTGCCTAGACCTCTCCAAAGTCTTCAACACCATCTCCCACCATACACTCATCAAACGACTATACCAAATCATAATCGAAAGCGACGCTCTTAGATGGATGGCAACTTTCCTCACAGGGCGCACCCAAAGAATCCGTCTCCCCCTCTTCACCTCACAACCCAAACGCACCATCTGCGACGTTCATCAAGGTTCGTCCCTCAGTCCTACCCTCTTCCACATCAACATGATGCCACTAACAGACATCGTCAGAGCCCACGACTTCAACATAATTTCCTACACTGACGAATTGCCTGAAGCTCAACACAGACAAAACCGAAATGCTGACCTTCGGCAGCCAAGCCTCCCCATGGAACGACACCTGGTGGCCATCGGAACTCAGACCCACCCCCACACTGAAAGACCACGCCCAGAACCTCTGCATAATCCAGGAAAATAAACTCTCCATGAAACAGGCCAACACCGTCTCCTCAGCCCGTTTCCACACTCTCCACATGCTGTGCAAAATCTTCAAATGGCTCCCCATCAGAAAGACAGTGACATAGGCCCTCATCATCAGCCGTCTTGACTATGGCAATGCACTCTATGAAGGCACCACCAGCGAACTCATGAGAAGACTTCAGATGACACAGAACGCAGCAACCAGACTGATCCTCAACCTGTCGAAAAGGACCCACATCACCCAGCATCTGTGAGACCTCCACTGGCTCCCCATCCAGAAGAGATGCCAATTCAAGCTACTGACCCATGCCTACAAAGCCCTACACGACCAGGGACCTGCATACATTAACCACTGCCTGAATTTCCACCAACCATCCAGAAACCTCGGCTCACCTCGCCCTCGGACAGACACCGTGCATCCGCCACCGGCGCCAAGAAAGACGCTCCTTCTCCCACCTTGCAGCAAAGTCCTGGAACGCCCTCCCCCTCCGAACATCATCCACACTGACATCAGGAAGATACGAAAGACCCGACCTTTCGACTGAATCCCGTAGCCCAGCGCCTCGATACCTTCACAGGAGATAAGGCGCACTATACAAGTACCCGATTGATTAATTGAGCGGTGGTAACCCCACCAGGTCATCCACGTGAGTCCCAATAATTGAGAGAACACTTATTTATTTGGAAGAATCAAGGCTACATTTTGTCTGCATTCAATTGCGAGCGGTCCCTCAAGAGTTAACTTTCAGCTCTACATTTAAAGCAATAGCTTTATATCCTTCCCCTAGGATAACATTCACTATCAAACACTTCGATCTTTACAGGTTGACCATTCATGCGGGTACCAGCCAAATATTTATCCAGTCAGGCATGCCTGGTAGCACGTCCAGCTGAAGCTACATATTTGAGGTAGCCAGGCTTAACTCATTCATGACCAACCAAGCATACTTAGTTTTCGTAGTGTTAATAAACGATAGCTCTTTTACCCGCGGTCAATCAGAAATGCCAGGTGAGCGTCCAATTCCTTTAGCTATGCCTCAGTCAGGCACACCAGGTGACCCTTCATTTCTGATGGCTTTGCTTCAATGATCTCAATGTTACAGAAGGCATGAATCATTCTCTTTCAATCAATCATTTCGAGAGGCTATACACGTTCGACAGTGGTGCTTCATTTGCCAATCAGTCAGGAGGACTGGGTGGATCTCCACTTAAGGTGGCAGTCCTTCACTTCGCACAGGACTCCCATACAGCCATACAACTTCCTACCCCAACATGTCCCTACAGTTGAACACTCACCACCATAATTCGATCCCTTCCTCCATCATTTCCGGGTTCGCTCTGTGGCTGTGTCGTCATAACATATTGAAAGGCTGGAGTTCCCCAGTGCCATCTATTCCACCTGAGCTGGCTGCTGACCTTTTGGCTGGAGTGGGTCAGCTTGTCAGTTACATATGGCAGCTGCTGTGACCAAAAATAAGTTACTTGCCAGTTGTATTATCCTCAAGGGCTTTGTTAGTTGGACCATCTCCATCGCTAGGGCGTGAGGGTGTCATTCGTGCCACCTTGAAGGAACTGTGGAATTAGGAGGGAAGTAAAGGTTTAAATATCCTCCCCTTTTGCCTACATGAGAGTGGGGACAGTTATTGGGCCACTAGAATTCGAGAGAATGGGTGCCGTTCCTTCGCTCGCCTAGGGTCAAATCTTATGTTTTTGAGGATGAGGGTGGAGGCTGAAATCTTTGTTTGGGGATGTCACAATAAGTCTCTGGCCTTTTACTCACTCATGCGGAATCAGGCCAGGAGCAGCGATCACTTCTCCATCCAAAAAACATCTTTATTTACTGCCACCTCAACCCAGATTTCTTCTCCTTTTTCTAATGCTACCCTCAAGAAAGGAATGGCACAATGAACCAGAAAAAAACTGCCTACCGCTGATATTCCAATAATTCACTGAAGTGCAAATTCACCAGAAAGAAAAGCTGAAATATGTGGAGTTTCAAAACGATTACTGCCTGGAAGTGGAAGCAACATTAAGGTTGCCGGGGAGGGGGGGCGCGGTAGGGGGCTAAGGGGGTTATGGCTGTATGGGGAAAAGCAAACCAGCGAGAGAAACAGAGCTGCGTGGATTTCGGGGGGGATGACAAATAGGCAAATAAACAACATGGAGTTTGGAGTGAGGGAAGCAACCTGGGGTGGGCTGGGTGGGGTGAGAGGCACACGGAGGCAAGTGCATAACAGATAGGGGGTGAAGCTCATGGGGAAGAGAGCAACACAGAGTGGGAAGGAGAAGCACACTAGGGAGACAGCTGATAAACACATGCACTCTCAAGGAGTGCTTAAGACAAAAAAAAAAAAAAAAAAAAAAAAAAAAAAGAGTTCACTTAAAGTAAGCAGAGGAAAGACACCAGTAAGAAACTAAAAATGGACAAGGCAAGCAGTTTAATAAGAAGTAGGCAAATAACAGTGACAGTAAAGCCACCAAATTGTAAGCAATGGGTGGACTGCTAGCCCTATGTTGTTGGAATGCCCACAATATGTATTTTGCAATTAGACATATGTGCGATCTGTTAGGCTCAACTTATTAAGTCCCTGATCAATACATCAACCACACAAAAGTGATGGAGGAATGCTTGCAATTTGTCTAACCAGTGGCAATCGCTCTGGATAGCATTCCAACCCACGGTTCCCTACCACACCACCTCAGATTTGACCCAGCCATATGCAAATCAGCCTTGACCCTACTCCAATAGGAACAGACCAGCTTTAACTGCCAATCTAGGTCCTCTCTGAGATGGACAAAGCAACCCAAGACAGTTTGTATCCTGATTGGGGCTCGTCAGTCAGGTGCAGCTTGGTTCTAGTGGCACAGTGAGCAAGGGACCCACGACTGGCCACTTAGAGCACAGTCAACTAAACAGATTTTTTTCACACCCGTTCTGCTAGGAACACTAGTATTTGCAAGGTAGGAGCTAAGCATGCATTCAATGTATCCTCGGATTCTCCTCCCCAAGCGACTTCCAGACGTTGGGAAAATATGCCACTAGATGTACTTGTGTGGGAGCAGTCATAAACAAAACAATGTTATGTTATTAAGTTTTGTATAGCGCTCGTATACCAGAAGGTGTCTTGGCGCTGTGCTGCATACAGGCGATATACAAGGCAGGATGGATACCAAGTGGCCTGGGTTTAGAAGAGCCACGTCTTTAATGCTTTCCTGAACTGTAGAGGTGTCTGGAACATTTTCAATGCAAAAGGGAGGGAGTTCCACAATTTAGCGGTAATGGTCACAAAGCTTTTGCCGCCCCAAGGGGAAAGTCTGAAATTAGGCACCACAATATTTTTCAAGCCAGAGGAACGTAAGAGTCTAGGAGGTGTATTCCAATTAAAGCGTTGCCTGAGGGCAACTGATGCAATACTGTGTAGTGCCTTAAAGGCGATGCACAAAGCTTTGAAAGCAATCCTTTTTTTTTTAGGTCGAACCTAGAGCCAGTGCGCATGCGCTGCTCTGCAAGACTTGTTGTAGTGGAGTAGGGAATAGAAGCCCCGCCCACTCTCCGCCCATATTTGCCATTGGCTTGTGTCATTGTCCGTCCTAAATGCTGGCTTCTGATTTGTAAATAGGCTTGCTAGTCCCCCCTTAGTACCACCTCCTCTTCATTTGTCACCTCCCATGGCGACTGACCCCTTTACTTCGGTTGTTACTCGGTACGTGTTATTTAGACTGCGAGCACTATTTTCTTGATCCAGTTTCTCTTACTGCAGGCATGACGTGCTTTGGTGCCTTCTTTACAACCCCACCCTCCCTCCAGTTGTACGTGCCTTCTTTACCCCCCGCCCTCCTTCCCATTGTCCGTGCCTCCCACCCCCCCGCCCGCTCTTCCTCCCTCCCGTTGTCCGTGATGCCTACCATTTGCAATGCAATAGGTCTCGTATTTATGCAAGTATGAGCTATTGGCATTGTAAATGACAAAGCCTTTTATTTAGGTTTTGGTTTTTAAAACATATTGTCATTTACAATACCAATAGCTTAAACTCACGTATAAATGCGAGACCTATTGTATTGCAAATGCTTGTTTCACAGGTAGCCAGTGCAGTTGGTTTAGTGCCACAGATGCTGAATGAAATTCTGGGGAGATTAAAAATGAGACTGGCTGCCGCATTTTGCAGCATCTGAAGTTTTTATATCATTTTTTGTTTTAGGCTGATATACAATCCATTGCAATAGTTCAATTTAGACAAAATCAGTGCTGACATGATCAATTTTTGGAGCTTCGAGGGGATAAATGGTAGAATTTCTCTCAGGATCTTGAAACGAAAGAAGACTGAGGAGGGCATTTGGTTACTCTGGTTCTTAAAGGAGAGTTTTCTGTCAAAAATGACCCCCAGGTCACCCCATCCTTTTTTTAAGTCAAGCCTACAAAACTTTGTTGCAAAAACTATTGTGGGCTTACTAAGAACATACAGAGGCTTGGAGCTCAACTCATTGCTTACCAGTAAATAGCTTTCCTGTCACTCATTTTGTGGAAAAGTGTAAATTCTATGTTAGCATAAGCGGCAGCCATTTTTACTGTCGCGTTCATTTCGTTTCCGTCGTATTCATTTTATTCGCTGATGCTTGCCTTTTCACCCAGCCTGTGTCCTCAATTTTAGCTGACCTCTCGGACATGGTCAATCTGGTGTACTTGCTGGGGGGCTACAGCTGCCGCCATAAACATTCTTACTCCCCCTCCTCATCTCCTGACTACCTGGTCACCCTCTGCTCTTGTTTGCCTATAGCTATTTCCGTGCTTAAACTTGTTTCTTCCAGTTTTCCTTCCCATGCGATTACACTGCAACAAACAGTATATAAGGGTGATGGTTTTTGCATTCAATGTACTTCCTCCCACAACACTTTAGGGTGTTGTTCGGACGCGGTCCCGCTCATGAGTGTTTAATAAACTTCGTTTGTTTTACTTCACTCCAGTGCCGATTTCTCTTTTGTTAGTCTTCGGACCCGTGGACAAGAGGGTGACCCTGGACCAGTGTGCCCTCACGGGGGTACATTTCCACAATTGGCGCCCAACGTGGGACCCCATCGGAGACGCGGCCGTCTGAAGGAGTGGGCTCGACGGAAGATCAAAATTATCACGGAGGACGCGCACTGCATGAGAAGACCTTTGTCTTTGCAGCCGACGTGAACTTTGCGGTTTTCCTGACTTCACCCTCCAGGTGGTGGCCGGTCTCGACTAGGGCTTCTTTGACGAATTTGCAGTGACCATTAGGTCAACTAGAGATCGGCAGGTGGGAGTTGAAGACTTCTGTTTGGTAAGGTCGCTGATGCGGCACTCTTGATTGTTTGGTTTGGTTTTGGTATTCATTCTTTGCAAAGACTGAAGGCAGGTATTGTGGGGATTTTTCTCCTTCTGACATTTGTTTGGATAGTAATATTTTACATATATTCGTTAAAACATGCCTGCTCTTAGTAAACTTCGTAAGTGGTGCTTCTGTTGCAGTGCAGGAAATGTTTTGGAACAAAGTCAACCAGCTCCTCCAGAAGGGACGCCGAATAGAGATATGTATATAAAATATGGTATTTGTCCCATAATGTATGGCTCATTGTGGAATAAATACACAAAGAAAGAACCCGACCTACAGTGGCCAGTAAATGGGTCGTTTGATTTTCAGAAGGTTCAGTACGTGGAACAGTGTTTGTTCAAAAGAAAGAGTAGGCAGGATATGTTTGATTGTTTGCGTATGTGGGATAAGGAAGTGCGAGAGAGAGCGAAGAAAGCGGAAGCTATAGCAAAGAAAGAACAGCGGAAGACGATATATCAACAATGTGTTGAATTAAGAGACAAGGAAATGCAGGAAGGAATAGAAAAGAAAGATAGAGAACGCCGATTGCAGGTAAATGGCCAGTACCCTATTAGACCACCTGTCTATCCAATACTTGATACGCTTCATGATGATTGTATCATACTAGAACAACCCCGCCCCGAGTGCCTCTGAGGGTGGTGCTTCTGATGAGACCTCCTCCTCAAAAGATATGGACAAAGATCTGCGATCCATGCGACAGACTCGCTCTACTCCGTCTAGCGAAGATAAAGATAAATTGAAGGGCAGTGCTAGAGAGGAATCTCGTCGGGCTACTACAGCGACGATCCTCACAACTACAGTTCAGGCTTGGGAAGACGCAAAACAGTTCTATTTTTTAGAAAAGTTCTGTTGGGATGTATTATATAATTGGCAACATATCTCTGACGAACCAGGCCCAAAAGACTTGAATGCAGATTATAAGCAGTTAGGAGATGGGACTTACCCTTTCAAAAACATACCTGATACAATTAGACGAGCGATTAAACTACGGGATGACACATTAAAACTGCAGAAGGAAAAAGAATTAGCTAGGAAGAGTACAGTCGTAGAAACGGAAAAGTTTGACGGAGAAAACAGATGTTCCGGTGGACGAGGGCAATCCTAGTAGTAGTAAAGTTGATATGAGACCATTGCGTGAAGCCGCACCCCTGTATGTTCCCCCGAAGGGTGCGGTAACTAATGATGATAAGACTTCCGATGATGCAAAGGGATATTTCATATATAATTGGGTCTACACTCCTTGGAGTAGAGCAGATGTTATGGCCCTTAAAACCGCCTTGCCCGACCCCCGGAAAAACCCCGCCGCCTTCTATGAGGAGGTGGAGGGAGCTATCAGCTCTTGCACTATGACCTTAGCGGATAAAGATATGTTCTTTGGGCTTATTTTGCCCCCTGATATGTGGAGAACAATACGTAAAATTAATGACGCTGTGGCATTTGGTGACACTTGGGGAAAATTAGAAAAAATAGATGTGGACAGGGAACCTGCCCAGAAGCCCCAACAGGAGATATTAGATCTTCCTAAAGCTATTGTGACTAAATTGAAGACTCTCATACCCCCTAAGGAAATAGATTGGACTACGTTAGCGTCCTGCAAATAGAAAAAGGATGAGTCAGTTTGACTTCTTTTCAAGATTTGAGGAGACATTTCATGACTTTAGTGGCCAGTCGTTGGCTGACGAGACAGGCAAACACCTGTTTGTTGACAAAGTTGTTGCTAATATGTTACCTGAACTATCTAGTCGCCTCAAGGCCAGTGAAAGTTATTGGACCACGTCCTCTTCAGTTTCCCTTCTGACAATGGCACAATATTATGAGCGACAGGAAGCGAAGATAAAAAGGTTTAGGATTTAAAAACAAAGGTTATTATGGCTCAGGCGTATGGTCCACCATTTAGGAGAGGTGGAGGCGGCGGACGTGCAATACATACACCCGGAGCACTCCCTCTCCTTCGGGCAAATTTGTCTCCTGATCAGTGTGCCTATTGTAAAGAGACTGGGCACTGGCGTTCTGAGTGCCCCCTTTTGCCAGGCCAACAATACCAGCGAGGAAGGGGAAGTACGAGAGGGCGTCCAGGGAACGTAAGAAGCAGGGGAGGTGCAAGTGTTCACCCCCGGTTTGAGGCAGTCGAACAGGGACTGAACTATCCTAATGCCTTTGACAAACGACACCAGTACCAAATGACTGATTATTCTGCTGATACGCCTACAGATTCCGATTATGCATAGGGATGCCCAAGACTGGGTGTGGGACCGGTAGAGGTGCCAGTAGATCAAATGGGTCCCTATGTTGACGCAAATGTCTTGGGATCTACTGATCGATTTCTGGTTGATACAGGGGCTACCCGTAGTGCCCTGTCTAAAAGACTGGTTCCTAGGGCTCCCCTGTCTGGCACATTGATAACATCGATAGGGTTCAACGGAACACCCACACCTAGCCCACTATCACAGCCACTTGAATTCGGACTAGATAGATTCACTGCCACTCCCCTAACACTCCAGATAACATTGTAGGTATCGATATGCTAAAATATTTTCATGCTACGATACGCTGTTCCCCAGAAGGTGTACATGTTATCCTTAATGACAACTATCCAATAGTTGATAGATCTTGCCTTATTAATGAGGACGTCGCTCTGGCGTCCCTACCTTGCACTTTGTGGGCTAGATCAGACACTGATGTGGGTCAAATGGTCATTCCACCTGCACAAATTCAAGTGAGGAAGGGTGCCTCGTTGCCTCGTTTGCCCCAATATAAGATATCTCGAGAGGGTGAAGAAGCACTAGCAGGTATTGTTCAGGATTTGATTAAAGTAGGTGTAGTGGAAGAGGTTCCCTATAATACCTGCAATAGCCCTATCCTTCCTATTTTGAAAAAAAGACACCGATACTAAGATTTACAGGTTCATTATTGATTTGCGTGAGGTGAATAAAATAGTGGTGCCCCAATATCCGGTAGTTTCTGACATAACAACCCTCCTCACTATGGTCCCTCCCGCTGTCACCACATTTTCCGTGATTGATTTGAAAAATGTGTTCTTCTCAATACCTATCCACCCGGACAGCCGTTATCTATTTGGATTCACACTGAAAAACAGATCATTCAGGTTCTGTAGAGCTCCACAGGGCTATACAGAAAGTCCCAGTATTTACAGTCAAGCATTAAAGAGACAACTTGAATCCTTTCTTGTACCAAAAGGGGTGGTTCTAATTCAGTATGTGGATGACATTTTGCTTGCTGCAGACACTTCTGAGCAATGTGAAGAAGGTACATTGATACTATTATCATTTCTTGCATCACATAATCACAAAGTCTCTAGAAAGAAATTGCAATACTGTAGACAGCAGGTTACCCATTTAGGTCACCTCCTGTCTAAGGAGGGACGTGCGCTCACACCAGATCGCATTCGGACCATTCTAGACACTCCTGTACCCCGTACTCAAAAAGATGTCCGTGCATTGATTGGCCTTACTTCCTTTTGTAGGCAGTGGATCCCCTGTTTTTCACATATTATCAAACTTCTCTTAGCCCTTTTGACCAAAGACACCCCGATGCCCCTCCCATGGACTGCTGAATGCCAGAGCGCCTTCCAACAGTTACGTCAAGCCTTTGCTCTGCACCAGTATTAGGTACACCAGATTACACTAAATCTTTCACACTCTATGTACATGAAAGGAAAGGTTGTGCCCTCTCGGTCTTAGCACAGATGCATGGTGATAAACAACGCCCGTGTGCATATTTTTCAGCTGTCCTCGACCCAGTCGCTCGCGCGCTGCCTGGATGTTTCCGAGCAGTGGCAGCAACGGCTGTATCCATACGCCAGAGTGAAGGAATAGTTCCATCACACAAATTGCTTGTGTTAGTGCCCTATTCAGTTGATGCGTTGCTAAACCAAACAAAGACGCAGCATTTGACTAGTGCTCGTCTGACAGGATATGAATTGACACTTTTGGCCCCCCATATTATACTAAAGAGATGTTTGACATTAAATCCTGCCACACTACTGCCATTTCCATCCACTCAGCCTCAGTCACAAGAGTTACATGATTGCATATTTCTCACTGAAGAACAAACAAAAGGTTGAGTTGACCTGCAAGACACTCCCTTCTCCATTACAGATGGGGAGTTATGGGTTGATGGGTCATGTTTGAAATTGCCCGATGGCACTACATCTGCTGCCTATGCTATTACGACGCTCCAGACAATAGTTGAGACAGCTCGTATCCCACAGAAATCAGCTCAAGCAGCTGAACTGATCGCTCTAACCAGAGCATGTGAGCTTAGTACAGACCTGATTGTCAATGTCTACACTGATAGTCCGTATGCGTTTGGGGTAGCGCATAATTTTGGCCGCCTGTGGAAAGAACGCGGTTTTCTCATTTCACATGGAACACAGATAGTGCACTAGTTCTCCATGCACTATCTCCTTACTGCCTTAACCTATCCTAAGAAAATAGCTATTGTCAAGTGTAGCGCACACAAGAAGGTGACAGACAAAATAGGAGCAGGTAATGCCTTTGCAGATTGTACAGCCCGTGAGACTGCAACGCAGCGTAGCACCACGTCTATGTATGTGGTTAAGTCGCAAGCTGAACGTTGGCATGATGCTAGACAGGAAGTGTTGGATATGCAACAATCTGCCTCCTTTGATGAATTAGACCAATTGTCTAAGGAGGGAGCATTGAACGATGAGGGCTGTTGGAGGAGCAAAGATATGACTAAATGGACGTTGCCCATTGCATACCTATACCCTCGGATTCATATGGCACATGGTCCAGCCCATGTTGGTGCATCTTCAGTAGCGAAACAGCTTATGCAAGTCTGGGACCATCCTGCTATTGCTGCTACCGCTAAAAAGATAGTCCAGTCTTGCCTGGTTTGCCTCCAGTACAATCCTGGGAAGGGAACGCAAACTTCAGCAGGGGGGTTTGCGACACCATCTGCACCCTTTGAGGTCCTTCAGATGTTCTACATCCAGTTTGAGTGCTGCAATAATCTTAAATATGTCTTAGTAATAGTTTGCGCCTTCAGCAAATGGGTGGAGGCATATGCTACGAAAGACAATACAGCCCCCTCACGACTGCGAAAATACTCCTGAAGGAATTCTTCCCTCGATTCGGTGCTTGTCGAGTTTTATGGAGTGATAATGGGCCTCATTTCACTGGACAGGTTGTAGAGTATGTTATGAAAGGGCTAGGGGTCAAACAGAAGTTCCATGCTGATTTTCACCCACAATCAGCAGGCCTGGTGGAACGATATAACTCTACATTGAAACTGAAACTGGAAAAAATACAGGCTTCCACTTCCTTGAAGTGGCCTGATGCATTGCCCTTAGCACTGCTTTCCATCAGATCAATACCTCATACACGCTCTGGGCTTACCCCATATGAGGTCGTGTTTGGCAGGCCCATGAATATTTGGGGGGTTCCTAAGCCTCGCCCTATACACGATGTGCCTCACACATTAATGAGTGATTATCTGTCTCAGTTGACTGACAGTTTACTTTCTATTCATCAGCAGGTTCGGGAAGCTCTCCCGAACAGGTTGCAAGGTGACGGACATGACTTGCATCCGGGAGACTTTGTAATGATCAAGGTCTTCCAACGAACAAATTGTCTGGAACCTCGCTGGAGGGGCCCGAGCAGGTCCTCCTCGCCACCCGAACTGCGGTCCGAGTGACCAACAGGAAAAATTGGACGCATGCCACCCACTGCAAGAAGGTTCCACTCGCCTTAGTGGATCCTACTGCGTTGAAGGATCACCGCGACATCTTGGTCACAGAGACGGGACGAGCTGCATCACCTGAAAGAACTGAGGAAGTTTTTCCGGATCATACTATCCCCGGTACATCCAGGTACCTACTCCGATCCAGGAAGAAAGGCTCTCCAGTGCAAAACAAGACAAGTGAAGTCATTGACCTGAGTGGTTAAGTCTGACTACAAAGGGGGGTCTGCCTATTAGTGGCTACTCGTCTCAACGTCAGTGAAGAAACCAACGTCCACTCAGGACTCTTAGGGCGCTACCTTTTTTTTGTCGTTTGCCGAAAGATGATCCCCACTAAGGAGAAGAAGGGGATTGCTGCGACAATGTGTAATGGCTGTACACTTTGCATCCTTGGTTTGACTTCTATTGCTGCTCTTATTGCAACTGTAATGTGGGTAGTGGAAGAAGTAATGCCTGGGGCTTCCTTGCTCAACATTACTGCTACATCGCCTACTCCAAAGGAACACCATCATTTCGATTTGCCGCAACATGAACAGGGGTATCGGCAAAATCTGAGAAACAATTTCTTCAAATGTTACATCAGACACACCAGCTAAGCAATGCTACTAACTGTTGGGTTTGTGGCAAGATTCCTCCTCATCAGAACATAAGAGGAATCCCGTTGCCACCACTGCCATTTTCACACAATGGATCATGCCAAGCTTGGTTTGAGCTACTATATGCTTCCTACAAATTTAACCTCTCAGAAACATGGGATGTGGGCGACCTCAACGCCAAATTGAATAAAGTATGCTATCCCAACGAAGATGGGGACCCACAAGTAAAGGGGACCATCTTGGAGATGGAAGAATGTAGTAGAGGAAATGCAGCAACAAAATATGTGTATCCAAACTCTAGATCGGCTAAAGGCAATGGGCCACCTGTTATCTCTGTTGTTCTGACTACTGGCCCTCTCTGTGTACAGAGTGCAGGCAATGTGCTAATGGGTCACAGTAACTGTACTACAGTGTTGCAAACGTCCACGAGGGGCCGAAGTAGCTTCCTCGCATCACGTCATACTTATTTTGTTTGTGGAGCTAAGGCATACTACTTCCTACCTTCAGGCTGGTCTGGTACCCGTTACATAGCTTTTCTTCTACCACCTGTGTTTCTAGCTCCCCCAACATACCACCAAGATTTGCAATTGTTCAATCACCACGTTGGTAGTAGGGGAAAACGTGCCATCGATGTCTCTGTAGTCGATCAGACAGAGACCACATGGGAGCAATATACAGACTTTAATAAAGGATTTTTCTTCTTCGTTGGCCCAGTACAAAATAGCAAGCTGGTCCGTCGCCTCACCCGTACAATGGAGGCAGTGATTAATCAGACAACTGCAGCCTTAGGAAACTTGACGGAAGAACAAGCATCAATCCGCATGGTCGTTTTACAGAATAGACTTGTTTTAGATGTTGTTCTAGCTGACCGAGGTGGAGCATGCCGTGTCATCGGATCTAGCTGCTGTGTTTTCATACCGGACAATTCACCATCTGTCTATGCGGCCATCTCCAAACTACACAAGATAGCCACCGAAATACATCAAGACCCAGGAACATGGACTTGGCGGGGTGGTTTTGAGACTTACTTTCAGTTTGGGGTTTGAAAGTATTATCAGTCCTGTTCATATGAATAGCTATTATCTTCTCTTGTTGTTGTGTTTTCATTGTGGACCAATGCTCTGTTCTCTATGTACTTCTGCCTGTACTGCCTGCATCTCGTCTAAAGAGAATGTCAAGAACGTAAATGCCCGTTTAGCAGTGGAACGAGAAATATATGGACTAATGACAATAGATGTTGAGGCTATATGCTATACCCCTTAGAAGGGACAAAAACTGTCTTAGCTTATGCTAAAAGGGTCGTCTGTGGAAAAGTGTAAATTCTATGATAGCATAAGCGGCAGCCATTTTTACTATCGCGTTCATTTCATATCCGTCGTATTCATTTTATTCTCGGATGCTTGCCTTTTCACCCAGCCTGTGTCCTCAAATTTAGCTGACCTCTCTGACATGGTCAATCTGGTGTACGTGCTGTGGGGCTGCCGCTGCCGGTGCACCTGGTCTCAGATGTTATCAAATGATTGCTTATTGCCGCCATAAACATTCTTACTACCCCTCATCTCCTGACCACCTGGTCACCCTCTGCTCTTGTTTGCCTATAGCTATTTCCGTGCTTAAACTTGTTTCTTCCAGTTTTCCTTCCCATGCGATTACACTGCAACAAACAGTACATAAGGGTGATGGTTTTTGCATTCAATGTACTTCCTCCCACAACACTTTAGGGTGTTGTTCGGACGCGGTCCCGCTCATGAGTGTTTAATAAACTTCGTTTGTTTTACTTCACTCCAGTGCCGATTTCTCTTTTGTTAGTCTTCGGACCAGTGGACGAGAGGGTGACCCTGCACCAGTGTGCCCTCACGGGGGTACATTTCCACAATTTGACTTCTTATTTGTGTCCCAGCTTGTCAATCTTGTGTTTGTTCCTCTTGGGGAGATTAGCCATTCCACAATTTCTTTTGACTGTCTGGCTTCTAAGCTTCCACCACCTGCTTTTAAAGCGCTGTTTTTTTCTTTTGTGCTAAGGACTCCACGGAAGTGCACATATTTTCCTCGTGTACTTCTCTTCCCCTGTACTCCGTGTTGCTGTCTGTCACCTATGTGTTCCTACCTGCTCTTTCCATATTGCCCTCGTCCGGATGTAGTTTCCTCGCACGTGCGCTTGTCCCCCTGTTCAACACTGCACTCTTGCCCGCTGATTCTCCTGCCAACCCCCCTGCTCTGTGATGCTTCTACGCACCAACGCCTCATTCTCTCGCCCGTTATTTCACCCCACCCTCCTCCCTGTTCTTTCCCCCAATCCTAACCCTCTGCGTTGGTACCAACGCTTCAAAGAGAAAAATATGCTCGCGTAATTTTGTAGGCATGAGCATGTGGGAAGGGCGCACCTTCAAAATGATGTAACTGCATCAAAGCACCTTTGGTTTGTGTTTTTAATGCAGCACAGCATCAGGGAAACAACCATTGGCAAAGCAAATTAATTCAAAAGGTAACTATGGAATTTGCTTGTTTCTTCTACAGGTTGCTCTGCGACTGCCATCCAAATCTTGCTGTGAATATTCTTAGTGTATTACTACATTTGGGTTAAGTGGCATCTAAAGCACACTGACTTAACATTGTACTAAACCAGTGCGACATGCAGATGGAGCTCTAATTCATGCATTAAAATTGCACCACAGCTTCAAAACCATTTTGAAACGTAAATAAGAGTTGCATTTTGTTATCACACAATGCATATGGGGTGAGTAAAATCAAGGGTCACAAAGCTTTCAAACCACTCACAAAAGACTCTCCAACACACAAAAAGAAAATGTTTGCAGGCTTCAAAGGCCATAACGA
Organism: Calotriton arnoldi; assembly: GCA_963921515.1. Classification (NCBI taxonomy): domain Eukaryota; kingdom Metazoa; phylum Chordata; class Amphibia; order Caudata; family Salamandridae; genus Calotriton; species Calotriton arnoldi. The sequence continues at coordinate 2,528,779 of CAWUFW010001142.1, forward strand.
AGTTAACAGAAATTGTTAGCAAGAGATCCATTTGTGGCCACCATTACAAGTCTGCTGAAAAGGTTTCAGCCATGCAAGCATTTCCACATTACCCAACTGCTTTTTGAAGATCTTTCTAAGCCCAGACATGCGCTCTCTGTGCTGCCGCGCCATTGCTGCCATTGTGAAATGAACAGGCTGGTCTTCAAAGAGCTGGGGCCCTGGACATTTAGCAGTATAGGCCACCTCCAGGACTGTATTGGCACAGCTGTCCATTAAGCCATTCACACATTTTTTACAAATCCAGTGGTGTCAAAGAGACCATGAGGCTTGAACTATAAAGAATGCAGTTACAACGCAAGCTGAAGTAAAAGCATGAAAGCAACAATATAAAGAACACAAAAAGAGGTCACAAATCAAAAGCAATGGAATAGTAGCACTATTAGAATCGATGGGGGGTCTCTTACAAAAGTCTCCAAATGCAGAAAACAGTTATCACAAGCACCAGATATGAATATCTTTCACACACCCAAATACTATGCAGAGTCTATGGCTAGATGTTATTCAACATAGGGTCTGGCAATGACAGGAGAGTAGCTTCCACAGTTTGAGGGGGGTGGAAGAGGGAACTTGAATATGCCAAGAGTATGTTCACTGCACTGCAAGCTCGATGGCAAGGCGGCAAACTACAGCATAAAAAGCCACTGGCTCTGGAAGATGAAGGTAGGAGTCTGCTTCACAGGAGACCACTATGTGATGAAAGCAGTCGTTTGTGTTTCACACTGTAGATATACATGAATGTTCTCAATTTTAGGAGTAATGGATTTATACATCTCAATTGTTGCAGAAGATAATGACTGATAAATCAAGCTTGGGATACCTTTAAAAAAAAATAGATCACTGATATGTGCAAAACACAGAAGACGGTTGCAAACTTAAAATCTGTAGAAATCATTTCACACAATGGCTCACACAGATCTGGACTACTTTTAACATTTGTAAGTGTAAAAAAGTGACAGCCATAGGGGTACACTTTTGGGTTCCTTTAAAAGTCACTTACCTGCCCGTTCTGTGGCAGGTGGGGTTCCTGGGCCTCTTGGTCTGAATTTGGGATGAGGATCTACCCACTGTCTGATTTTTCCAATGCGAAAGAAGCAGAGCAGTGGCAGCAGCAGACAAAAGAAAAGGAAAAAGAAAGCAGGACTGATTAGAGCACATTTAGTTGAGAACCGCACAGATGTCGAAAAACAAATAGAACCCAGCAAAGAATCCCTCCTTAAAACAATTACTCAGGTCTATATCAATTCCACTTCACAGCTAAAGTCACTTCCCAGCAATCTGTCTACAACTCTAATGCGGAGTGCAACACAACGCTTTCTTGAAGCATCCAACAATTTTAAAGCCCATTATTTTGAATGCGACATGTATGTGCGTCAAAGACACGTATTGTTCAGATTACACCTACTGCTTTCTCTTGGAGACTCACATGAATATCTTCGAGCATCGGCCATTTTACAACCCTCCCAAGAACAGAGGCAACAAAAAAACTTCTGCACACATAATAGGTGGACTTAGGGCCCAGAGGTCTCTCTTTACCAGCTTCTAAGGTAACACGTTTTTGATTTATTGTACGGGTTAATAATTAACCATGATGTATTAATATACTATACACTGTTCAAACAAAAGTGACAATTTTAAAAGGCTAAAGACGTCATAAAGGACCATAGGACGCACAAAGAAATAAAAAAATGCAGGACAATTAACTGCAGTTTTCGGCCTTTCTAACATTGTACCTACGTTGTTCAGATGTCTAACCATTTCGGACTTGCTTCAGTTACAAAAACTATGCCAGGGAGCCTTCGGCTCGGCCTTTCACCCTGGAGCAGTTCTTTAATGGCCGTTATAGCCAGCTACAGCGGGCTATAAGGTTATATTAGCTGCAAACATACAAAGTGATATGTCACTTCTCATGACTTCTAAATTGACAATCCCAACTGGTGATCTCTGGTTATTCTGTGCTCAGGTGGTGTCCACTTCCGCTCCTCAAAGCAACCACATCTACGTGCACCAGTCTCTCTCTCTCTCCTTCTGGATAGGAGCCAGTTTCCAGTGTCTTAAGATTTCTTCTGGGCAACGTTCAATTCCAGATCCTCATCCTAATGTTTACGGATGTTTAGCCATTTCTAGGACATCCTGAACTCCTTTTCTGAAGCATTTACTTCCAGGACAAAGTACCTCGGGCAGCTTTTTGGTTCTGTAATCTGGGGGAACCACTGGATTCTCCCATGAACAACTACTGTGACTACCTGTGGGCCAAAATTTGAGATCTGCACCTAACACTTTCTTTTGGCTGGTGCTGCCCGTTTGTCTAGGTTAGCTTTTCAATATAAGTTATGCATTTACTAGCTGCTTTAGCAGACAGTTAGGACCCCAACCATTGACCCAGCTTTTTTTACACAGCCTATGTGCAAATAAATAAATAAATAGTCATGTGCAAGTTTGTGACCCTGGATAATGTATGAGCATGAACTATAACTTTTAATTGAAAAACTGGATGCAAATATTTAAACTCAAACAGCAAGTTTTAGTAACATGGATCTTACCTTTATGTACTAACTTACAACAAAGGCTCCAATATAAATAATCCGGGGTTCACCTGGGTGGGTGCATAGAAGATAAAACAAGCATTGGCATAGCCAATAGGTCTCGCCTTTGGGACCATATAAGTGTTTAGCCATGCAGCACATTATCACCCACCGGGCAGATTTCTGTAATGGAACTAGTACTTATGTAAAGTGCTTTGATACCTTCATTTGCGCTACATAAAGCAAAGAATGGTGCGAGAGAGAAGCGGGGTCGAGTGAGCACGGCAGCGCGGCGAATGCGCTAATTAAAAACAGATGGTGACATGACACCAAACAGATGGCGCCCCTGCTCGTAACCGCAAGCCGTAGGCGGATACATTCCCTGGGAAAGGTGGGACATGCACCCGCCTTTGCCCAATTGCGTGCTGTCTTTTTATAAAGACGCACGCAAAGCCCAATAGAAAAAATGCTTAAAAAAAAAAACACGCACAAGCGTGTGAAAAGTCCATAGTGATTCCAAGAGGTCGTTTTCCTAGAGCAGCGCATGCGCGCTGCGCTAGGCTCGACCTAAAAAGGCACTGCCATCACTCCACAAAGACCCACCCTCAGTTGCTGCCCTAGAGAGTCTGTGCTCTGCACACAGGAGAATGTAGGAGGTCGATCTAAGGATGGGGTGGGGTCCATGGCCAGACTATTTTGCGGAAGAATGTCTAAGAGAAATTCAACCAAAACGTTTGCACACACTGGTGATATCCAGAAGGCACTCTGAAAGCTTTGGTGGCCATATCCTATTTTGTAGGAATGATTGGAGAACAACACTGTCCCACACATAGGCCGCCAACTTCCATGTGGACTGTAAAACCACCTAGAGCCGATTCCTTCTCAGCAATGCAGTGTCAAGGAGGGTGAGCAGGAATCCTCGGACTATGGCGTGTAACTGAAGCAAGGAGGATTATCAGTCAAATAAGACCGTAAGAGTTGTAAGCCAAATTTTGTTGAGGGTTACTGCGGTCTTCACCCAGCTGATCTGTTTTAAAGTACCCAATATAAAGGCCCAATCGCTACTCCCCGACAGAGCGGTCACTGGGAATAAGGGCCCTCAAACTTGCATCTCCCTTGGAATGAGCACCAAGCTTGCTTACCATTAAAGCTCAAGAAAATCAGTATTTAAAAAAGCTGCTTCAAACTAGGAGGTACATATGTATACTGTTTGTTCAGTAGTCACCAAAAGTGAAAGATCTGGATGGGGAGGTCTTGACTTGTTTCCTCCTCTAAACCAACAATTCAGGGTATACATTGAGAGAAAACACTTTTTGGAGACACTGGCTCACCACAACTTAAGTGAGAGTCAACAGTCTTAAAATGTCCAGTTATCAATGACCATGATTTCACCTTGTCCTTTGTGAAGAGGGGCCCATTGGAGGCAGCTTTAGGCACAGTTGCAATGGATCATGCGAAAGGCAGTGAAATAGGGCACCAGTTGGGAGGCGTAGAAGTTAAATAGGACTTTCAACTAGATGGAAGAGCCAGTCTGCCAAGAACTTAGGGCCTACGAAGAGGGAGGGCAGGGGCAATGAGAGACTGTCTAGAGCCCCGGAAGGCAGAAATAGCCACAGACAAGTAGTGTAACTGAGTGGAACTCCAGGAAAAGATGCTCCCAACGGTGCACACCAAAAGGGCCTCTCTCTAAGGATCCTGCCTTTTTACTCTCTCACCCTTCCCAAGAGAGTGGAGGAGGAAGGGCAATAGGGGACCAGGCAAAAGTCGGAGTAGCAAGGAGTAGCTGGTCTTGAAAAATGCAGGAATGAAGACTTAGGCAAGAGCAATGGGATTCAGGAGCACCTTTGAAGTTGTACACATTAGTTCTCTATCCACTCTCCTTTCCCGACTACAGTTACCACAAGAGCTTGCGCGCCATGGTTTGGAAGACATTTTCTGCAGACGTTTAATGCAAACACATTTTTCTGCACAGAGGCTTATTGCAAAGAGAAGGGGGGGGGGAATAAAAGAGCTCAACAAAGTATGAAACAGAAGTTAAAAATGTTTCGTAATGCCATCAGGCGTAATAGCAGTCCATCTATGGAGACTGAGAAAGGATTCAGACTACTGTTTCAGCAAAACAGCAGCAATTTAGCAGCAAATGCCTTCTGCAAATGCTATCTGGCATAGAAGCAATGAACATATCGAAAACAGGACAGCTTTGATTGATGTAGTATGTGATGTCTACACCCGCAGGCAAAGTGTGGGAAGTGTATGAACTTAAGAGTTCCATCACCAAAACAGGAATGATCTAGCTGCACAAAGGGCCAGGAAGACACATACACAATGCCAATCCTCAAAAGTTATGCCTTGTTAAATAAGACAAATCCCATCCCAAAAAAGTCATGATTAGTGGATTCACAACAATTAATAAGTGATGGATACTGTATATTATTTCACAGTATCCCATTTTTAGCATAGGAATTACTTCAGAGATAAACGTAAAGAAAATGCACCAGAGAAAGTGTTGCTGACAGGATCATCAATCAGGCCTATCCATATGAAAAATATACCCAAAAAAACCTCCTAAAAAATTGTGTCATATAAAGGAGACCTATATCTATGGAATGTCGTGATCTGACTGGATTACAAAGGAACATTCCACTTCCTCTGAATAACGTTTGGCAAACTGTTCTTATCGAAACTGGAGGCTGATTGACTGCTGTGGACAACCAAGGACTGTGGCCTTACTTCCTCTAGAGACAATCAGAATGTGGCAAGCGAAAGGGACAGAGTTTAGAACAAAACCAAAGTTGGGGAGGAGTACACTGGTTGATTTAAAGGTCCTTGCATTGGAAGTGCAGCACTAGGAAAGCGTAGAAAAGCGACAATAACCTGCACTTGTCATTTCTTTTACAACAGAATCCTTTCCACATTTATAATTTAATAAGCAGATTGCACACCACAACAAATATGGGTGGATGGCTGCCCGGGAAGAGGAAACATACCACACCTATGGCATTCATTTCAAGCTGTCACAGTGCCAAACCTCAATTAAAAATAACAGGTAGGGCTACAAAATGAATATGTAAAAGACCAATGTGATCATGCAGCATACACTGGAACCAGTCCGGTTACTAAAACAGCAAGGAAACAAGTAAATAAGTGCAGTTCATTAATTAATAGTCATGTTTTCCAGGAGGCTAGAGAAAATATGTAGTTTGAGGTAGTAACATCTGACAATAGTAAAAAAAAACCAAAGCAAACAATAGCCCTTCATATGGTGAAATTTCTGTGAACAATGGGTTGTACTGACATCTTAAAAAATGAAAATAACGCTATCCCTGTTTATATTTATGTTCCAGATCCTCCCAAAGTCTTGCATTCAGACTTTCAAAATAAACTATTTTCTGCTATGCAGGCTAGAAAATCTCGTTGGGTGATCTGATGCAAAATATGCAATCAGTAATCAAAAGGAGATTGGGTAGGAACGTCCAGCAAACCCATGCACTCAAATGGAGTTCTGCAACTAAAAGAAATAAGTAGGTCCGAAAGTGCAAGCAGGGCAAGGACACCGGGCAAGAAAGCAGCACTTGGGCCATGCTCCAGGGGAGGGACAAGCACATGAAAGGAAATGAAGCCAGCACGCACTGACCTAGGAGTTGCAAGGAAATGAGTGATGATGAGGCCAACCAATGGTAAGCAAAGGTTGGTCTCAAAGTCCCCCCCCTGTAAGTAAGCAAAATATCTTGCAAGAGACAGCCCATGCCCTGTTTCAGGCGAGAGCTAAAATCTAGAATAGAGCTAACTGCTGCAGACTGGGAAAGTACTAAGCGTGTTGAGCTATTTCCAAGAAGAGTCTTACTGGGCTGCATCACATACTCAACTTGAAGGGTAAAACAGCCATGCAAAACGGTTTCTTTTATGGCACTGCTCTTCAAACAGTTCATCACACAAAAACGGAGAAAGTAAATGGATCCAATCTGGGGTGAACAGTATTACAGACCGAAATCACGAATGCCTTCAGAGGATGCATATTATTAGAGTCCTGGATCAATAGGTTACATTTGAGAATCTAAAGCAACTTCTTGATTGTATTCAGAAACCAGAATAATTGCGCTCTGAGTGGAATAACGCTCAATTTTCTCACAAACATTGTGTGTTTTAGGTGTGCCCTTTTATTTAAAGCAGTTGAAAAATGTTTCACTTTAACTTGCGTTATATAAACTGCTTGCATTTGTTATTTTTTTGCTCATAACTTCCACCGCTATGTACAAAGACCTACTTTTCATAATTAAAACAACTCTAGGCCACCTGCAACAGTTCTAGGTAAAAATGCAAAAAGAATATCGCATTGTCATGCATGTGTGTCATGATTGTGTCATGCATATGTATTTTTAAGTAAGTGAATAGAGGCACAATGCTGGACAGAGGCAAGATACATTTATTGAATAGGACAATGCACGTCAACAAATAGGCCCTAGAATAAGCCGCATTTCAAGGATGGAAAAAGAGAACTGGCACCATTTTGAGGCAGTCATTACCAAATACCTTATGTTGTATGTGCTCTTACATTATCACGTCAAAATAGTTATTTACTGTTTCGTGGTGCTCCCATTGCAGTTCTAGCGGCACTGTTTTCATATGTGCCTCCTCCTCCCAATTCCCTGCCCCATTCTTTTTTCTCTCTATTCAATAGTAATTATTCCTAAATTACATCTACGTAATTTTAATACTGTAAATATTCCAGTGCATATTTGGTACCCACAGGGCAGTCCTACATCTATTTTTTGTTTGAGTAGTGTGTGAGACGTTTTCCCACAGATCTTTGCCATTTGCTTATACATGACACCCAACTCTCCGTGTTTATCGAAGAGAACCATGTCCTGGACACCTCCCACTCCGGCTTCTGAAGCAACCACAGCACCGAGACAGTACTCCTCGCCACCACTAACGACATCCGCGCCCTCCTCGGTCGGGGCGAAACCACAGCCCTCATCCTACTGAACCTCTCGGCCACATTCAACACAGTCTCCCAACGCACCCTAATCAAGAGACTCCACGATGCTGGCATAGGCGATAAGGCTCTGGACAGGATCCACTCCTTCCTTACCGGCCGAACACAGAGAGTTCCTCTCAGAACCTACAGAGATCAGCTGCAGAGTGCCCCAGGGCTCCTCCCTGAGCACCCACCCTCTTCAACGTCCATCATGCCCCCCCCCTCGCAGCCATTGTCAAAAGCCACGGACTCAACATAGTCTCCTACCCAGACGACACCCAGCTAGCTGATCCTCTCCCTCACCAACGAACCCAATGCTGCCAGAATCAACTTTCACAGCGGAATGAAGGCTGTTGCTACCTGGATGAAAGACAGCGGCCTCAAGCTCAACTCTTACAAGACCGAAGAGCTCATCCTGGGACCCAACCCCTCAGTCTGGGACGCCTCCTGGTGGCCCGCTGCGCTAGGAAACCCCCGACCCCTATGGACCATGCATGCAACCTCGGCATCATACTGGACTCATCGCTCTCAATGAACCGCCAAATCAACGCAGTATCCTCATCCTGCTTCCACACTCTGAGCGCCTGCTTCAAAAGACATTCAGATGGATCCCCACAGAATCCAGAAAGACGGTCACCCATGCACTAATCACCAGCAGACTCGACTACGGCAATACACTCTACACCAGCCTCACCCAGAAACAGCTTAGGAAACTACAGAACGTCCAAAATGCCGCAGCCAGACGGGTCCTCGACATCCCCCGCCGCAGCCACATAACACAACACCTCCGACAACTCCACTGGTTCCCAATCATCAAGAAAATCACCTTCAAGCTCCTCACACATGCCTACAAAGCTCTCCACGACACAGGACCAGAATATCTGAACCACTGCCTCGCATTACACACACCCGCCAGACAACTCCGTTCCGCCCAACTCACCCTAGACTGACTCCGTCCCAAGGATCAACAAGACCAGAAGCAGAGGAAGATCCTTTTCCTAGCTCGCCAAGACCTGGAACACCCTGCCCCTCCACCTCAGGCAATTCCGCGTCGCTGACCCAATTCAGGAAGGATCTCAAGACCTGGCTCTTCGACTGAACCTGCACACCCAGACAGATCAGCAGAAGAGCCTTGAGACCCTCACGGATGAGCAGCCGTGCTATACAAACCCCTGATTGCTTGATTGATAAGAGTACAATAATACGCCGATTACTTGACTGGTGGCCGTGATCAGAGTATAGTGTTGGCTGATGTGTAGGTTGCATGAGCAATGGTACACTCGTGTGATATGGTGAAATATCAGATTTTATGATGTGGAAGGTTGTTTTTTTTCTGGCCACTCCCAGTTGAGAACAGTAATTGTTGACATGCTATTCCATTGAATAATATATCTGTGCAACAAATATTACCAGTCACCCTCATAAGAATGGCTTTGCATTCTTGACCTAGTCTCTGAGGACTCTTGTTCTTCTTTAGGCCTTTGTCATCAAGTTAGGGGCTTCTATGGTACTGTACTTGCAGGATGATCAGGATTTGGCAGGGGAGAATAGAGAGAAGAGACACACAGACAGTATACGATGGAGAGAGTAACACGGTGCACCGGGAGGTGGTATATAGACGGGAGAAGCACATGAGAGAGAGCGCGAGCTGGAAAATACATGCTCCCCAATGGAGCGCTTAAAAAAAGTACAACTAGTTCCCTAAAGACAAGCAGTAGAAGGATTCAGTACAGCCAACCAAAAGCATGGTAAAGAAGATGTGCTCCAGGGGCGGGCCACACACAAGAAAAGGAAGGAAGCAAGGAAATGAGGTGGGGGGAGGGGTGAGGAGGGGGGGGGTCTATCCGTCTTTTCCAGAGGCCAACAAGCGCACCCATTAGCATGCTACAGTATCAGTGAAACATCTGAAGTGGACTAGGCAGTGAAACCTCTGGGGTTGACTAGGCAGCAATGGCCAACAACACATGGCCCTGTTAGGCACAGGATCAGGCCTGTTGCAACAGGAAAAAAACTTCCCCACACCTCCGCTACAGTACGACACACTGGTTATAGGGAAAATAAACGAGTGTTTGGGGGGAGGGGGAGTGAAAAACAATTTGCACATGGACATTTAGACAGCCTATGGAAGTTGATATATAAACCATGGGGGGGTCATAACATTTATTTTCTATTGTTAATCAAACATGCTGTTTTAGATACATTAATGGACAACTGCATAGTCGGAATTGTAGTTGTAGGGCTATTTCAGACCCCACGATTCATTATAACTTAAATATGAGGCAAACAATGTATGAACTAACGGCTGGTAGAAGTAGAAACGCTTCCGGGAGCAGAGAGAGGGAAAACACTTCAGGCAATTTCGAAAACGGAGGACCTTGTAAATATGCTGCTGAAAAAGCAGAATGTTCACCTTGTTATTTCAGGAACTAAAATTAGCCTGTACTGCGAGACAAGTTATATTCAGAGAAATCGTTGGCAGATGTGAAACATTTCTTAAATCCCATCCTAAACCCCTCCCCCCAGGATTCAAACCTTTTTACCTCATTCGCTACACTGACAAGCAGTATTGCACAGAGCCGTTGAAGACGGGGTAAGATTCGAGAATTTTAGATCCTAATGAAGTTATTCTGACGAAACTCTTAAACTAGGATAGCAGGCATTCATGCTATCATTACGCATTTAATTTGCAACGTTCCAGTTCAAGTAATGTTGTTTCCAGGAGACAAACATATCAAATGATATATAATTAAACTAAGAAAACATCTCCACATTCCCCAGAAACATGCTGCATGCAGAGGATCAATGAAAAATAAAACTCAACTGTTTCACCACGGATACATTTTTTTTGCATTCAAATTGCTCCCAAGTTCTACTGAAAAAGCAACACACGGAAGTGTTACTTTTTTACACTGCAATTCTACTGACGTCAACTTTACTAGTAAGTTCCTGCACATTCCTCACTTTAGAATAGCTCTCTTTTAGTCACCACCGGGCAACGGTACTGTGTGTTCTAATCCATGGCACCTTATGCAATTTAATTCGAAGTAGATCTATTGACAACATTTACGTGTTTGGAATGGAAACTTGGACAATTGGGGCGCACTTGGCCCACAAATCTTAAAGCACAGCCGGAAATGCAAAAGGTGGCATCAACAATAAGAAAAGCTCTTCTTACTGACGCTCCGAACCTCGTGGACCAACAATGGGCAACCCTGCAATAAACGACTACATAGATTTGCGAAAGCCAAGTTTGCATCCACGTTTAAATATCAACGAAGGAGCCATGTCCACAAGTCTGTTTCGGAATGTCCCCAATCCAGATCAGACCGTCCACAAAACAAAGGCATTACACTGTAACATACACTGCAGTAGGCCAACAGGGCTTCAAGCTATTGGTTTGTAATAACCGTGATTTAGAATATCCCAACAGTCGCTACTAAGCCACAAAACAAAGGTGACAATACTGTACTCTAACACAAATCTGATTTCACGTGTCAGTCAGTCAACCGGACATCTAAAGTCAGATGTGGGGCCCTTATCTCATACTAGAGACATGACGTTGCAGTTATCGACATTTACAAAGTTGGAAGAAAAACTGCAATAAAACCCAGTCTTTTCTAGCGGTCTCACGACTTCCGACCTGCAAATAACAAAGTATTGAATGCAATAACATTGGCTCCAAAACACTAGCTATGTTAGCATCCCTCATCAGGAGATTGTTAAACTGATGGCTTGGCGTGATGACAGCGACAAGTTTTTTTGGAACAAAATAAATACATTGTGTATTACTGGGGCAAGATTTAATGATGAGAGGCAAAGCTTGTAACTTCTCCCGAGTTATTCTCTTTGGCATACCATATATTGAGCTCTCAGTCAAGTCACTCATAAGCATGGTGTCTGGAACTGCCACAGCAGGAATCAAATCAGCCTGCATGAATGTTAAAACACATGTACAATGTACTCATTTTCCTTTTTTAGGTCTCACCTACTGACAACTTTTAGATGTCTACTGTCAAAAGACCTCTTGTGGACAGTACCAAAAAAAAAAAAAAAAAAAAAGCTTACAGTGGGTTTTATACCAACTAATTGCTTACAAGTGGTTGACTTTCTTGTCGCTCTCATTTGCTTGCTTCTTATTTATTGGCTTTACTTACTCTTCTTTTGTTTGTCCTTCCCCCTGGAGCATAGCTTCTTTGCTATCCATTTGACTGGATGATTTACACTGCTCACATTCAGGCAACTACTTTTTTCTCTTCAATGAGAATGCATGTGTTTTCTAGCTCTCTCCATGTGCGGTTTTCTCCCTCAAAAACCTGCCATCCGTGCTCTGTGCTGCTTCCGATCTACCTACCCTCCCACCCCAGCTTGTCTTTAAAAGCACAGCAAAAGGTGACAGTATGACAGAAGTGCAGAACTTAAGGTTTTTTTTTTTTGGTTTTTTTTTAATAATCTGCTGCATTCCACATACTGCATGAAAGCACAGACCTCGGCACACAAAACGTTTTTATGGCGCAGAGAATCGACTGGCTGCTGCACTCGCTCAGCTGGTATTTGAAGCAGAAGGTGTATTTAGCCTAACTGAAAAGATTTATCTTCCCCTGCAGGCCCATACATCTTACTGCATAGGACCAAATGCCTGAGTATTTTTTTCAGTTCCGAGTCCTGTGGAAAATAAAGTGTCCTGAGTGACAACTAGTTGAAAACCAAATCATGCCTTTTACAAAGATTGAAAATAATGAGTTTGATGGCCTGTTTAGGTACCATAAAATATGTGATTGCTTTTCCTTCAGTATTTTTTTTTTTTTTTAAACAATGCTTTACAAACGAGCAGTGGCAAAGCCATTAGCTTGGACCTGGCATTATAAAGGTGAGATCTATTGGTTTTGTAAATGCTGCATTCTCAGCCAGCAGATTGGGAGGGGAAAATGCTGCATTCTCAAACCTTTCTCACCACATCAGTACTTAAGATCGTAAGCTGCAGGGACACAATGTTTTTGTGTTTAGTAAAACAAGCTTATAGGAGGTTGATGTTAGAAAATGCTAGAAGCATAAAAAAGATATGAGAAAACGCATCAGCTAGTCTAAAAAGTAAACGGAGGGAAGCAGATGGGGATAACAGCTTGAATATGAGAGTGGAGAAAACCCATTGGCTGGGGAAAGGCAGAGTAGACCCACAGAGTGGTGGGAATGGTGGCAAGAGACACAGACACACATATATCCTCTTCCGTGCGTCAGACAGCCCCCAGCCGTCTGACGTCACGGTGGGCGTGTGCGTCGGACGGGGCCGTCCGATTTGCGCACACGTAGAATTCACCCGCACAGCGGGGGAATGTGCGCCGCAGCGAAGCGGTTAGACATACATATAAAAACACACACATACACACATACACATACATACACACACATACATACATACATACATATACATACATACACATACATATATACACACATACATATATATACACACACATACATATATATACACACACATACATATATATACACACATACATATATATATACACACACATATATATATACACACATATATATATATACACACATACATATATATACACACACATATATATACACACATACATATATATATACACACATACATATATATATACACATACATATATACACATACATATATATATATACACACATACATATATATATATATACACATACATATATATATATACACACATACATATATATATACACACATACATATATATATACACACATACATATATATATACACACATACATATATATATACACACATACATATATATATACACACACATACATATATATATACACACACATACATATATATATACACACATACATATATATATACACACATACATATATATATACACACACATACATATATATATACGTACGTACATGTATGTATGTGCACGTCACGTATGTATGCGTACGTACGTATGTGTGCGTACGTATGTACGTATGTGTGTGCGTACGTATGTGTGTGCGTATGCGTGTGTGTGTACGTATGTGCGTGTGCGTACGTATGTGTGCGTACGTACGTATGTGTGCGTATGTGTGCGCGTACGTATGTGTGCGTGCGTGTGTGCGTACGTGCGTGTGTGTGCGTGCGCGTATGTGCGTACGTGCGTATGTGCGTGTGCGTACGTG